>JAADVN010000886.1:0-12412 GCA_023335535.1 Globisporangium spinosum | reverse complement strand
GCTCGTTCCCCATGTTCACACCAGACAGCATCCCATTCGATCGTTCATTCACCACGCCATCGAACTTCCATTTGGATGTAGATGCTTCTTATCGTTTTCGACATCGTGCTGACTGTGATGGATCGATTGCAAGAATGCTTTGCTTGCTCACGCCCAGCTGTAATTTTAGGTCATACACAACACAATACGATATTTTCGGCTATGGTATCATTATTCTCGAAGATGAATCACAATAAAATACTTTGTTTAAATTTGGGCTGTTTAGGATCTAATTTCGGGTCGTGCTAATCTACAATTCTGAGCAGTGATCAGCAGCGGGAAAGAAAGCAACCAAGAAGAACTCGTGAAGATCGCTCCCTTTACAACTGTAATACTATAGAATCAATAGTGTACGGAACCATGAGTCCAACGGAGATGGCGCTCGCATGGAGTCTCACAGCCGCTATCGAATAGAGAACTGTGAGTGCGCAGTTATCAACCATCTCACGCCCACACTCCTATGCATCTGCAAGTCCTATAGGACTTTTACGCACTGTAGTTTGCCAGAACGTCATAGGCAGTCAGTCACCACGAGCGCTGTTTGATTTCGCATCAGAGAGGGGACCACTAACGACTGCATTCTCGCACTTGGAAACTGTCGACACGGATGTACGTGTGTAGAACACAATCCGATTTCAGCTCCCAATGACGTCGCCCGAGTCTTCGCCCCTTGCAGTGATTGCCAGCTTCTCCACCGCACTTCAGCTTATTGCAGGGCCAGATCGCGGAGGTGACCGCGAAAGTCCGAAGCAGCGTATATCGGATTGTCGCTATCGCGCACGCGATCCTCAAGAAGTCTGCGATCCTGGCGCTGGACAACGTGGTCTTCGCAGCGCATGAGCGCCGCGCGACGATGGTCGTCGTCGCGCACCGCTTGTCAACGATCCAGAACGCCGACAAGATCTGCGTGCTGGACGGAAGTGGGGGAATCGCGGAGCAAGGTGACACGTCTGAGCTGTGTTGTTAATACAATATCACCAGTAAAGCTGTTTGCTGCACGCTGTGTTGTTCGATTGGATTGAAACGCGAACGGAAAAAAGTGGTAATTCTTCGAGTCAACATTTTGGATTCTTTTTGTGACAGATCACAGTGTTCAATGGAGCAATTCAGACGCCGTTTCCCTCGCTATTTGATTCTCATGTACAGATCAATGGGGTGTCTATGACTGACCTGTCGAGTTCACTACCAGTTTGCCAAGTAGTATCCTGATTCCTTGGCACGGAGGTTCCGTGATGAAGCAGTAGCAGCAGTATCAATCTGTGTGTTGGCGCTAGGATCTGCACGAGAGAGGCCGTCCTGGGAGCTGCGACAGGGTCTGAAGTTGTTATCGCTGCTACCAGCATGCTACTCGAATTTGGCCCGAAGCCGATTAAGAGTCTGACTTTTGGAGAGCTGAATGCGGCGTCCAAAGCTCGGAACGAGGTCGCTGGTACAATGGAAATCAGTGATCGTGTGGCTCGGTATCGCCTGGCAGCTGTCGAGGAACGCGAGTGCCGTTTCGAGGGTTGCGTTTTCGCCTTCTGCCGAGATGGAGAAACTCATGAGCTATGTTGACTGACGCTTCACCTCAAGAGAAGCTTGCTATTGAGTGTCATTTGATCCAAAACATCATTTTCACGATCGTTCATTTTGTGAAAGGACGTTTCGGATGTTAATTAGATGATTTTAATTCGAGAATTAATAGTCGATTTACTTAAACGAGCGGTGGTAATTGTAAGAGCATACGCTTTCGACACTATAGACACAATGTACTGTACTGCACAGATAAATCATTCCCTGTCACATTTTGTACAAATTAGTACAGGAAACGTATCCAACTTAAAATTGTGTGACCACATAGCGTGAGTGAGAGAAGCCATCAAACAAACAAACGTCATCAAACGTAACGTAGCGTGATGTCACTACTAAACAGTCACTATCGAATCTGATGAGGATCTCACATACGAACCACTCTCAGCAGTAAATGCATCTTTTGCAATGCGCGACTGACCATATCAGAGATCTAACACAGTCCATAAAACCAGGGGATGCTGACATCACTACGTGGCTCATCTGCTCCACACAAGCAAACCTGACCAGCAACTGCCTGATTGAAGTGATTTGGGTACCTTCGCGCAACCTCCAGTGCGGACGTAGATCTGCTTTCTGTGTGTGGTTTGGGTGGTTTCGAACCCAAATATGAGTGCGTTAGGAAGCCTCAGTCCGCAATTCCCCGCCTCGAGAGCAAGCCGCAAGCAAGCAACCGAGAGAGAGAGAGAGAAAGAGGAAAAGGAAAGCAAAGGAAGGACAAGGACAGGGACAAGAAAGCGAGCGCACTGCATTCACCACGGCGGGCCGCGGGTCGATCATGTTTCTCTTCGTGGCGCTCGTGTCCGTGCTGGTGCCGCTGTCGCTCTGCGTCGTGCCGTCGCTCGCGCGCCTCACAGTGTTCCCGCTGCTCACAAGTCTGATCAACCGCTTCGCGTCGGCGTACCTGCAGCCATGCCTCAAGTTCGAGTACGCGTTCGGTGCATGGGAAGACCGCGCAGACGCGCCGAGCGGGATCACGATCTCGCTCTTCTTCGTCAAGCTCGCAAACGAGTTTCTCAAGACGCTCGCGTTCGCCAAGCAGGGCGTGGCGCCGCTGGTGCTGAAGGCTGTCGAGATCCAGAAGCTCACGGTGCACCTTGCGACGACGTGGAAAGTGGTGCTCGAGGTTGAAGATGTTGAGGTGGACGCGACGATCATCGACCCGAACGTCGATGGCGTCTTCCAAGTGCAAGATGCAGTCGTGATGAAGCTGAACGAAGCGACCAATTGGATCAACATGCTGGCCGCTCAGAAAACTAAACAAGAACAACAACAACAGCTGGATGTGCACACTGCCTCCGGCGCTGCGCCAAAGGCGTTCTCGTTCAAGGATCGCGTCGTGCAGCTGATCATGGCGCAAGTCGAAGTGAAGATCACCAATATCAAAGTGAACGTGACGAGCGATATCGCGTCTGCTGTCAGTGGCGGCGAGTCCCAGACTGCTATACAGGCTGGCTCGGTTGTCACTGGTTCGGTGAAACCAACTCGCGCCACTGTCGGCTTGGATGCGCTGGAACTGTCGACCTTGGTGAAGCACGACAACGCGCAGGAAGCTCTGGAACTTGTGCTGACGTCTGAAGACATTCGTGTGCAGTACACGATTCGCCTGAAAGGCTTTGGAGTGTACGCTCAGAAGGTCGACGACAGCAAGCCTGAGGATGCGTCCGAGAAGGATAGCCTGAAGAGCGGACCTGTGGACGGCGCGGTAGCTTTGCTGAGCCTGCCTGAAGTGGAGCTGAAGGTCGAAGTTCCTCCAATGGCTCGCGTGCTTGGCATTGTCGAGAACATCGCACCAATTCCGCTCGCGAAGCGCCTCTGTCGCGTGGAGCTGGTCTTGTCCGGAACCAACCGCGTGACGCTCTCCCGTGAGATGCTCACTAGCGTTCTTGGCGACCTTTACGTTCCATACATGGACCACCAAACGCTTGTGAAGTCCATTCGCCTCCAGGAGTCTGACAAGACGTCGTCGAAGCAGCTCTCGGAAGAGGACCGAGCGTTCTACTTGGAGAACTTCGGCAAGATTGATACGAATGCGAAGTTGTCGGCGGATGAGAAGAAGAGTCGCTCGGCAAAGCTGCTGGAGATTGAAGGCACGATTTCGCTGAATGATATCCTGAAGCTTCGAAGCCGTGCGTTGGGCTTAGCAAGTCACTTCCGCAATGGCCAAGAAGAACTTTCGCTGGCGGACTTCATTGCTGTTACGCAAGAGCTCGCCGCCAAGCCTGAAAACATCCAATTCAAGTCGATGCAAATCGCGCTTCGTCTCGAGAGTCTCAGTATTGGGTTCGTGGAGAAGAATGCCCAAGTTGCGGAGTTCGTGTTCTCGAGTTTCGGTGTCAACTTGGCTACGTTTGCGATCCCGGATGGCGACGACAAGCGCAGCCAAGACATTGAAGTAATGCTCGAGCACATTTTGTTCGTTGTGAACAAGTCATCGTCCGCGCTGAGCCCAGCTGCTTCACCAGTGTCCAAGCTCATTTTCGCTGATTTCAGCAAAATTGCGGCGCAATCGGATGCGCTGACGAGACCGCAAGTTTTGATCGCTCACATTGTTCAGTGCCAAACTGGAAAGCAGTCCATTGACGCTAGCTTGAATCACCTGAACATCATCGTTGCTGCTGACGCGCTGGAGCACTTCTTGATGACTGTGGATCGCCTGAGTACAAGCACGGGCCAAGCGATGGCTGCTGCGCACCCTGCGTTTGAAGCCATTGTGCCGGTAGAACAGTCTGAGTCGGAAGCGCTCACCGTGAAGTCGGACGATGAAAGCAAGACGAGCGAAGTGTCGATGGCACCGTTCAGTTTGCTCGGAGGCAAGGAGCTCGAACTCAACGTTGCGATGGACGACTGCCACATCGTGCTGACTCCTTCGCGCTCGTTTGCCAAGTCGTTTTACTCGGAGATTGATGTCAACTCGTCGCAGAACGACGCCGTGATCAACTGCCGCGTCGACCTGCCGCTCAGCCTGCAAATCCAAGTGGTGAGCACGAAGACCAAAGAATCGGTGGAGCTGAAAGCCACTAACATTGGTATGCTTGCGCGCTACATTGACGGCGTTGAAGACTACGAAGCTCTCTTGGTGCCTACGAGTTTCTCGGTGCAGTTTTTGCTCGAGCAAGATGCTGCCAACCAATACTTGTGCCACCAGAAGGTGTCGATGAAGATGCCTGACTTTGTGTTCGCGTTTTCTGATTTGAGTTTGGCGCTTATGGCGTCTTGTCTGCAATCGCTGGGAGCTATGCAAACGACGACGCCTGAGCAAGCGCAACTGAAGCTTGAGAGCAAGTTGAAGCAAGACGAATTGCGCCGCCAAGCCGAGCTGGATGTGATTTTGAGCCGAATGCGTCGCCTCTTTGAGGATATTGATACCAACCACAATGGCCAGATTGAGCTTGGAGAGCTGCTGCTTCTTCTGCGTCGCGTGAAGGTCGGTGATTCGCTGTTGGAGAGCGAGTTGGAGTATTTCGTCCGTGTGCTGTTCAAGGAAATCGACCGTGACGGAAATGGGTACCTGGAATTCGACGAACTCCGATCGTTCTTGCGCGACGACTTGCTGTCGACGAGTGGATCAGCTGCCACCAGTGAGTATGACGGTACCAGTGATTTGAGCGGTTTCCTCAACCTCCGTGGTGGGGAGTACCGAGCCAATGAAGTTCTGGAGACTTTGTGCGACGCCAAGATCACCAAGGTGACTCAATTCCAGGAGTTCATGCAAAAGCCGAATGTCCAAGCGAGATTCTGGGATCTGTTCGAGAATGAAACGCGCGTTGTCAACCACACTTTTGGTGTCCAGTCGCCTCTTGATGTGCAGAAGAAGCTGGTTCGCCTTCTGAAGAACTACGAAGCGGCTCAGTTCTGCTGGGAATCGTTTGTGGTTCCAAGCATTGACGAGAAAGAGCGAGAGAGCGTGATCACGACGTGGTTGGTGCAGCCATTCACTCACTGCGGCGGTATCAGCGAGTACCAAAGCGCCGCCCGAGTGATCGCGAAGAAGAAGCGTGATGGCATCTTCAGCGCCGCGCTCAGCGAAACCGAGCAATTGGTGCAGCTTGCTCAGCACTCTGGTCCGACGAAGAAGCAGCTCCAGTTCACGACGGACCTGCAGCTCGGAAACCTACGTTTTGTGCTGACGGATGCTGAGCTGCCTGCTCGATACTGCCGCGGTGATTTCAACGTGCAAGACGTCACTGTGTCTGTCGAACTGACCGGCAAGGACATTGACGAGACGGGATCTGTTGACTGGGCGGGACTTGCGACGTCTGGATCCTCGGCGTGGACGGCGCTGTTCGGCGTTCACTTGTCTGCGACATGCTACAGCGACCTCGCGTCTGACATGGAGAGTGTGATTGAGCCATGGGAACTCTGTGCTGGTTTGAGCTCCGTTGAAGGCGAGAACGGCTTCTCCGTGCTCGTTGAAGCCGCGAAGCGTTTCCAGATCAACGTGACCCCAGGACTCTTGAAGATGTACCGTTCACTGATGGATGTCCTCGACGGCGAGGCGGAGCAGAATGCTTTGCAGCAGCACCAAGAGGGCGTGAACACTGCGTTGACTGCGCGGAACGAGAAGGGTGCCGATTGCTTGGTGCAAAACTTCACTGGCTGCAAGCTTGCTTTCCAACTGAATGGCGAGCCAGATGAAATTGTCGTTGGCTCCAACGATCGTGTTTACATCAAGAAGAGTGCGCTCGTCGACGGAAAGGCGACTTTGGATGGAGTGAAGATTGTGCAGTGGGGTGCAACGAAGGAAAAGCTCGAGCTTCCAGCGTTTGGCAGTACCAACATTCCGATTGTGAGCGATAATGTGCCTCCTTCGACGCTGTTTGTCTCCGCGTTCAGCCGACTGGAAGACCCTTCGAAGCAGCGTTTGGTGTTCAAGTCGAACTTGTACTTCTGCAACCATAGCTCTCAAGTATACCAAGTGAAATACTTGGCGCTTGGAAGTGAAGGACGCGAGTCGATCACTTCGCAGGTGTTCACGCTTCGTCCAAATGAGCGCATGTCTCTGCCAGTCTCCCTTCTCATGGGCTTGACCGAGATCTATGCTCGCCCAGAACACTTCGACCAATGGATTATCAAGGCGTCGTTGAACAACGACCTCTTGACCTCCAGTGAGGCGATTCAGGAGCTAGATGAGTACGAGAAGAGTCGTGAAGCGACCAAGCAGCAGCGACGTGGTGGCACTATTGTGTACGGCGAAACCGAAGAAAGCTGCACGAAGGTGTTGAAGCAGCTCGCTCCCAACATGCTGGTTCGTCGTTGGCACCTTCGCACCCACTTTGAGTGGGAAGTGTCGCTTCTGCCACCGTTTGTTGTTCGAAACTCGCTGCCGTACAAGATTGAATACCGATTCATCGAGTACAAGGTGAAATCAGCGAAGAGCGTCACCACGGAGTTTTCCAGAATCGAGAACGTCCTTCGCGCTGAAGCCGAGCCTCTCGACACCGATGAAGTTTTGACTGGCTCCGTTGAATCGGGGCAAGACACTGAAATCGCTGGTGTGTCGTGCCTTGCTCCAGGATACATTTCGATTCGTCTGGTGACTGACTCAATTGGCGAGATCCCGGGCGTGGCTTCGCCTTGGTCGAAGGCGATGCTGATGGCTATCCACGCGCCGATCGAGCAATTCTCGATTGCCCGCGAGGTGATTTCTGTCAGCGGTGGCGCTCAATTCAGCGTTGATCGCTTGTCTTTGCCAAGTCTGCCGCGTCTTGTGCGTTTCTCCAGTCCGTACTGGATCATGAACAGCACGTCGTTTGATTTTGCGCTAGCATCGACTTCGCCTGGCGCGAAGCCAAGCTCGTTTGTTCCTCTGGACATTCCGAGCGGCTTCAAGCACCCGATCGTCACGTCTTTGGAGAATAACCGTCTCAGCTTGAAGCCTCTTGCCTCGACAAACTTGCGTCCAGGGGCTTGGGATTTCCTCGGAAAGGTCGCGGAGTCCTCGTTCAAGACGTCTCCGATTACCGAGGACGTGGTCAAGAACGGCACATGGTCAGAGCCAATGAACACTACCACCATCAACACCGTTGGCGAGTACGTGTGCGGGCCAGCTGTCTTCGCAGTGAAGGTGGAAGGTCTGTTTGGAATGTTCGAGCAAGGCGTGGGCTTGACGCTCAGTCCTCGCTTCTTTGTTCAGAACCGAACGAAGGAGAAGCTGTTCTTGCAGAGTTTTGGCAGCACCGAAGGCGACGTTGAGAAGGTGACGGACATCTTCCACAAGCGCAGCGCTGAAGACGTGAAGGCTTTCCAGCTCGCGCTTGAAGATGGCGAAACGACTCCTGTGTATCACTTTGCACCACTCAAGAAAGGCGAGGAGCTGACCAAGTGCCAAAAGTTCATCTCGGTGTCCTTCTCGGACGAGTGGAATGCTGAAGCCGCTGAGAAGTGGTCGTTCTCGATTCCGATCAACGCGGCTGGCGACTTGTACGTGCAAATGTACTCGCCATCGCGACAGAAGGAGATCATCTGCCAGGCGAGTGTGCAAGTCATCGACATGTACGTGTACGTGATCTTGAGTGATGTGTCAAGCGCTCCTCCTTACCGTATCGAGAACTACACTCCATTCACGATTGACTGCGCTCAGTTGGGCGAGTCGTCGCTGTTCAAGGGTGCAGACAAGGAAATGAATATCACCGTCAAGTCCGGTGAGTGGCGCTCGTTCGCGTGGTACAACCCGCTCTCCAAGGAACGCAACGTCGAGATCAAGGTCTCGCACAGAGACGCGCCACACCCGAAGAAGAAGACGTACGACATTGATTACGTTGGGTACCACGAACCAATTTCGATTGAGGTGGCTCCAGAAGGAAACAAGTCGTCAGACAAGAAGCGATTTGAGCTTGTGGTGCAAATTGTGGTCGACGAAAGCACCCGTGTGTTCAAGTTCATGGAGAAGGAGTTGGAGATGAACCGACTCGAGAACCAAGAAGCTCAGTTCGAGAACGAGTTCCAGCAGCGCAAGATGCTGTATGCGTCCTCGTTCGATATCCGCCTCGCTGGTTTCGGTCTGTCGCTGTTTGATGGCTACCCACAAGAAGTCTTCTTCGCATCGCTTGACGTGCTTCAAGTCCAGAAGGCCCCATCCTCCCTGGAGTGGATCTTCTCGATTTTCAACTTTCAGCTGGATGACATGCTGACGACGGCGAAGTTCCCAGTGATTCTGAACCCGATCGATGCTGGTTACAGTGACAAGGCGGTCGGCAAGGACCCAAAGCCTCTTTTGAAGTTGGTTCTTGACGCTGATCTCGCTGCAAAGGTCGGAACGTACAAGCTGTGCGAGTTTGACTTGAGCAGCGTGTCGCTCAAGGTGGACGTCGATTACTTGGTGAACCTCGTGAAGCTGTTGGATCCTTACCTGGTCTCCGATACGACTGTAGCAAATCGATCGGCGCGCACGCTCGAGCAAACGCTCAACCGCCGCGTTCCACCAGTTCCTATCATGCAGTTGACCGCGGATGGAAACATTCACCACGACTTGGTGTACTTCGACGTGCTGCGCATTCACGGGATCACGATCGATTTGGAATACTCGATCACTCGCAAGGACATCGTGTCTTCGACTGGAGGCAATGGTCGCTCCGTCATTTTCGGTTTCCTCAGCCAGGTGATTGGCTTGGTGGGCTCGAACTTGAGCGGATCGCCAACGCTCAGCTTCAGCGAGATCGTGATCATGCGTTGCTTCTCGACCAAGCAGCGACTGCAGAACCAGTTGATGCAGAACTACATCCGCCAAGGTGTGATGCAAGCGTACCGCTTGGTTGGCAGTGCTGATATCATCGGCAACCCGATTGGTTTAGTTGAAGACCTTGGCTCCGGCGTGATGCAGTTCCTGAAGATCACGAAGGGCGAAGTTCTCGGCGATTCGCAGACTCGCGGTGAAGGTGTGAAGGTTCTCGGAAAGACGATTGTGAAGTCTGGTGCGTCGACGGTGGCGAAGATCACTGGATCGCTTGACCGTTTCGTTGGCGAGTTTGCCGACGAGGACGAGAAGACTGCCGGCGGAAACGAGAAGGAAGATAGCCCAACTGGCATTGCTCCGCTTGACGGAGGAATCCAGTTTGCGAAAGATTTTGGCAAGGGCCTTACGGGTATCTTCACGAAGCCTGTGCAAGGTGCGATGAAGGGCGGCGTGACTGGGCTTGTGCAGGGTACTGTGTCTGGCATTGCTGGTCCTGGTGTGGTGTTGCTCAAGCGTCTCACTTCGACGTCCCACAGTCTCGCGCTGGGTGTCCAGTCGACTGTCGTTGATCGATCTCCGTTTGGTGGACGTCGTCGTCTGCCAAAGCAGATCATCAACAACAAGCTCATCGCCGAGTTCGACGAATCGCACTACAAGGCGACTCGCTTGTTCTTGGAAGTCATTGGTGCGAACGGATTGCTCTCAGATGACTCGTGCGACCCGCTTTGCGTCGTGCGCGTGGACAACAAGGTGATTCTGAAGACGCGCGTTCTGTACAACACGCTGAACCCGGTGTGGCAGGAGAAGACGCAGTTGGAGCTTTCCGGCAGCGAGAAGGAAGTCCAGTTCGTGGTGAAGGATTCGTACGGCGGTGCGATCGACAAGACCATCGGCAAGTGCATCTTGTCGATGCAGCAACTGCAGGATGATTTCAAGCCACCAGAGCACTCGTCGAACCTCGCTGAATGGGTGAAGACGGGCGTCAAGCCGGACGACACGAAGAAGAACGTGAGCCACCAGATCAAGGACAAGGAGTACGAGTTGCTGGTCTCGAAGTCACCTCGTGGTGGATCTGCGCTGCTTTCGATTGGCGGCTCGGTGAACAAGCTACGAGCAGCGGACAACGACTACCAGGTGATTGTAACCATCGTGAGCCTCGAAGATCTCAAAACTACGAGCTCGAGCGGCGGCGGCATGCTTGGATTGGGCAACTTGGTGAGCAGCACTCCGAACATTACGCCGTACATTTCGATCCACGTCGGATCGAATGTGAGCCGAACGAACACGGCCAAGATCAAGTTCGTGACGAGCGAGAAGAAGCAGCACATCGGCAGTGCGGAGTGGAATGAGACGTTCACGTTCCCGTACTCGACCAAGGAGTTTGAAGCCGCGAAGACGCAGCCGTCGGTCATTCTCTCGTTGAAGGACAAGAGCATGCTTCATGATGAGCGGCTCGGCCGTGCATTCAAGGCGCTTGACGTGTCGATGGCGAACTCTGGCACGGCGGTGGTGGAGAAGCTGAAGATCACTACGAAGGGCGACGACACGGGTGACGTCATTGGGTACTTGAATGTGAAGATCGAGCTGGTGTCGTCGTCTGTGGCGGAGCCGATGAGCGAGGACACGGAAGAGAAGGAGTCGTCGACTCCGAAGGCGTCAACGCCAAAGAGAATGGGCCCGCTCGGCAACCTCAAGGCGGGCAAGATCCGCGTGGCGTGCGAATTCGTGTAACTTGTGTTCAGGATGGAGTGATAATGATTGATCCTCAAACGTCAGTTGTGATAATCTCATTGTGTGCATGTAACTTTTAACTTGCTAATGCATTTTGTTGGATTGAAATGGTGCTTACGCCTCGAAAGAGAAAGACAATAGGAAGAGAAGAACGAGAGCGAGTACAAGAGGTGAAGCTAGTTGGCAAGCTTCGCCTCGTCCTCGTGGTGCTTCTTGGTCCAGTTATCTCATGCGTGTCAACTGCCGATGTCAACGAAGCCACTCGTATACTGTAAGCGCTCTATAAATTACGTTTATTTGGCGCGAACCAATCGAATCGCAGGAGTCAGAGTCGATTGACAAACTATCAGACGCTTTAACAACCAACAAGAATGGTGCTTTCAACGCTTCCGCGCAAGCTGCTGACCCTCGCGTTCATCGTTCGCGAGCGTGCAGCTGCCAGCCAAGCAGCGCAGGCCGCAGGCGCCAAGGAAGTAGCGGATGTGCTGCTTGGCGAGAAGAAGCGCGGCTTCGGCATGGGCAAATGGAACGGCTTTGGCGGAAAAGTGGACCCAGGCGACGCGAGCATCGTCGCCGCCGCCGCGCGCGAGATCCAGGAGGAAGCGAACGTGACAGTGCAGGAGCAAGACCTGGATCCACGCGGGGTGCTGCTGTTCACGTTCGAAGGCGGTAAGGAAGTGCTGGTACGTGCATACACTTTGCGTTGCTGGACGCCGGCATACTCGCTCTCTTTTTTGCGCGGTGTTGGTCACGTATTTGCATGTGTTATATTGCTTACTGTTGTGCTTGTTCTCCTCTATGCGCATGCCTATGCAGGAAGTGCACGTATTTCTGACAGCAAAGTTTGCAGGCAAGCCGTCAGAAAGCGAGGAGATGAACCCGAAATGGTACGCAGTCGGCGACATCCCGTTCGACAAAATGTGGGCGGACGACCACATCTGGCTGCCGCACGTGCTCGCTGGGAAGAGCGTCAACGGCGTCTTCCACTTCTCGAGCGACGAGAACACACTGCTCGAGCACGAGTTGAATGTCACAGAACACTAGACAATGTGAACGCATGTGTGCGTTAAGCATGCTGTTGTTGTAGCTGCCTTTCATCGAGTTTGTGGTCGCTATGCATAGATTTTCTTGATAGCAGTTTAGCATTCTCTTTTGAAACATCATTGCACGCGAACAATGTGCGCATTTGAATAAATAGCTCAATATTGGCGTTGACAATCGAAAAATTGTTTTTACATTCTGAATGTGTCCATGGTCCTTGCTAACATGTGTATCGATACTGAAGGAGACCTGGCGCTTTGCATGGGATGCCGAACGCACTCGCACTCAACACTTCTTCGCTTTGTGGAAATGCAGATTTGGTTTTCGTGGATCGATCAGAGAATTGTAGTCTATTGT
>JAADVN010000885.1:0-12416 GCA_023335535.1 Globisporangium spinosum | reverse complement strand
CCCCCCCCCCCCCCCCACACACACACACACAGCCCGATTGTGGCTCCACTCGCCATCCTTGCACACCATTGTATGGGTCTTTCGCGTCCCCAGTTTTCAGCCTTCATGTCTTCATTTCCCACCGCATGGACATGTGCAATCTCGGTGCTTTGATGAAAAAAGAGACCCTGGATCCTGGGCTCAAGCAAAACACAGGGCCAGGGGACCGAACGCAGCAGGTTTATCTAAACAGCAGGCGGACCGCAATCGCCTTCGCAGCATTACGCACGACTGGTTCTTCCCAACAAGGTCATCATTGAAATCGTTGAAATTCGCAAGGGGCCACATGAGTGACGCATCCCGACCTCTCAAACAAAATGCCGTATCAGTTGCGGAGCTCACCGGAACAGGCGTTGTATCGACAACTGACCTATTTTACAGCATAGCCTACGATACCGACTGTATGCCAAATCATAGGTTCAACACCTTGAAGCACCTCTTGGTCCACTCTTTGCCCACAAGGCAGGCAAGTTCCCAGCACAACCGCGCGACAAGATCAGTTCGAGTCAACACTGCAGCTCTTCCTTCCCAGCGCAAACTGCCTCACCCTCACTCACATCTGCTGGACCATCGGGATCCGTCCGTCCTGGCTTCCGCGTTCCCAGCAGCTCAGCTCAAACGGCCATCATTACAGACTCACCCTCAGGCACCGGACCTCTCCGTCCACAGCTCCAGAGTGACTGACTGACAGACGGCTGGCTGGCTTGAGGCACCCTCATCTCTCTTCTCAGTCATTCTCCAATTTGATCTGCATCAAATCAACCTCCCCACCCACCCACCACATCAACCTACCAAAATGGTCTCAATCTCGCAAGCTGCTATCGCCACGGTGTTCGCCGTCGCCGTGGTCTCCAACCAGGTCCAGGCCCAGGGCACCGTCTCGCCCACGCTCGCGGTCGGCGACTACTATCGCCCAGTCGGCGCCGACGTGTCGGGCGTCCCGGGCACCACGGCCGCGTACCGCCGCTCGCCGTGCCCGGCGCTCAACGCGCTGGCGAACCACGGCTACCTGCCGCGCAACGGCCAGAATATCACGCGCGCCATGTTCAAGGAAGGCATCATGAGCGTGTACAACGTGGGCGTGGGCGTCGCGGACTTCCTCGTGAGCCAGGTGCCCGAGACGCTCTCGCTCGACTACCTGGGCACGCACAACTTCATCGAGCACGACGCGTCGCTCGCGCACTACGACTCGTACCAGAACAAGGACCCGTCTGCGCTCGACCCGGTGTTGCTCGCGGACCTGCTCGCGCACGCCAACAGCGACGGCCGCCTGGGCGTGAAGGAGATGGCGGCGGTGCGCAAGGCCCGCGCCGCGACGTGCAAGACGAGCAACCCGAGCTGCGACCTGGGCGTCAAGCCGCAGTTCCTCGCGTTCGCCGAGTCGTCGCTGCTGCTGCTCGGCCTGGGCAACGACAAGAACGACGAGACGATCCGCGCGACCCACGTGCAGTCCTTCTTCGTGGACGAGAAGATCCCGGCCGACTACAAGCGCCCGACCGAGGTCGGCAGCTGGGCCGCGCTGCTCGCCGCCAGCGCCAAGATCAAGACGCTCTCGCTCTTCTAAGCGGATTGAGATATTTTGAGTTTGATATGAGCACTAATACAGATTACTATTCTCTACTGCGCAAGTAGGCCTTCTATGAGCTCGACTCGAATACACACGACAATACACACGCATGCATCTTGAGGTTAACATACTTCTATCTTTTCAGGTTGCATCTTGTCCAACAACAGTATTTTTCGCACGACCACGGCGATCAGGGGTCCGCGGACGCGATGACACGGGCTCCGAGCCGATGGGACCGCTTCTGCTGAGCAAGAACGTGATCGCGGCGACCCCGAGAGTGCTGAGCAACGTGTTGTCCATGAAGGTGCTCACGGCTGGCGTGCGTTACGGACAGAGAATTGATCATGCTTGATTTGAAGAAAGCGAGTTTTGGAGCGTTGTTTCAGACTTCGACACCGTGTGGATCTCAAAGTCGCCTCCTCATGTCAAAGGTGAGTGTCTCTCTACAATGTCCACGTGCTTTCTACTTCGCAGCTGAGCCAATTTGTCAACCAAATGTTGCTTATATTTATGAATAAAAAGGTACATGGAGTAAAAAAGTAAAAGTGGGTGGTATGAACTACATGTAGCTCTACTATCCGGTTAGACGGAGGTATCTGAAGTAGCATTTCAAAATCAGGTTTTGCTTTGTTTCTGCTGCACAAGAACCGTTCAGCTGCAAATTCGTTTCGTCGCAGATTCCTACAGAGTTGGAACTGGAGAGCAACAAAACAATCGCGTCGAGATTGTTCGGGGCTGCACAACAACCAACAACGTCACAAAATGGTTGCAATGGCTGCGTTTACTGCTGAGGACTGTGAAGGAATGGCTTCAGATTGTTTTTTCCTCCCTCCCTGCTTCTGAGTTTTGGACAACACGTGCAAGCGCAAAGTGATTGTCGCGAGCCCACGCTCGCTGTCCACCACCGATTTCGGTATTCCTGTCCCAGCCACGATTGTGCGACTTGCATCGTCACTTTGTGGACCAGCAACGCCACTACACTACACTGCACTACACCGAGTCGTCCTCTCGACAGACAAATCCACACAAGTGGCTGAAAATGGCTCAAGATGTTTCTGCGCTTGCATTGCGTTTGTCTTGCACGAGCGGAATTCGTTCGCTCTCTGTGTAGGTACGAAAGGAGAGGGTAGGATCTGAGATTTGTGCAGCAGATGTCAACGTCGAGCGAACAAGGGACACGCGGCCATAGGTGCAGTAGCTCCAGCAAGGGGTTAATACTGCTGAACGTACAATGTCCAACAGGATCAAGAGGGGTTGCGAGTGCGTTTGCTGTGTTGCCCAGCACAAGTAAGTGTGTTTGCCTGCCTGCCAAACAACGTTGTCAACAAGTGAAATTATGTGGCTTCTGAGGTTAGCAAGCAACTTCAACGATACCGTCCCGTGGCCCAGCCAGTTCCTGGAGACAATAAAGTTCCTGCTGTGGCGTCCATCGTGCATGCAGGGCAGCACACAACAGGTATGCTCCACACACACAAGACAGCCTTGGCTTGCTTGCGACTGGGCTGGCAGGTCCAACTCTTTTTGATGGGATTTCTGGACCGGTCACAACTGCACTCGTGGTCGGTGCGTACGTACCGTACTGTACAGCTGCGCGCGGCGGAAAGGGAGGAAAAAATGAAGAATTTTTGGAAAAGGAGCTTGCATCTCTGTTACTTTTCAGATTGAACCTTGTCGAGGTTTTTATTTTTTTTTAAATGAACAAGGTTTTTCGAGGCTGTTGATTCGAAAAAACCTCACGGATTTGTGCTACTTCAGATGCACTTGCCACTTCAAAATGGCAGTCAAAAACCAGTGCCCAATCGCGGAAAAAAAGAAAGAAAAACACACAGCAATTGTTCCCCCCACACAACCAACAACAAGCGAACAAGCAAGCAGGCGGCAACAAGCAAGCAAGCGAGCGAGCGAGCGCAAGAACAAGAACAACAAGCAAACAAGCAAACAAGCAAACAAGCGCTGTTTGCTTTCCTCCTGCTGCTTGCGTGCTTGATTTGCTTGCGCGTGCGTGCGTGCGAATATTCGCCTCCCCCCATCTAGCAAACCAGCTATCTATCTATCTACTACCAGCATGGACTTCACGTCGCCATCCGAGGCCGACGTCGAGATGATGAACGATGGCGACATGCTCGGCTTCAGCCACCAGCAGCAGCAGCAGGCGCACCACGTCCAGCAGCAGCAGCAACAACAGGCGCAGCACCACGCGCAGCAGCAGGCGCAGCTCGCGATGGGCGGACTCGTCATCGACACGCAGCAGGGGGGGTTCGCAAGCCCATTCGGCACGATGATCCCCGGTCTCGCACCCGGCGCTCTGCAGCCCCAGCAGCAACAGCAACAGCAGGTGCAGGGCGGACAGGGCGGACAGGGTGGCGCGTTCCCGTCGTCGGTCGAGGAGTATGCGGCGCTCATGGGCATCAAGCTCGAAGGGCCGAGCGAGGAGATCCCGCCGAGCACACCCATGGCGCACATGGCGCAGCCCGTGAACGCGTTCAACCTGCAACCGGCGTCAGACATGGCCAAGATCCAGGCGAACACCGACTACTTTGAAAACCTCTACCGGCGTGCGAGCAGCGAGCTGGACGTGCCCGGCGGCGCGACGTCCATGACGCTCCCCGCGGGTATCGGCTCGGGCATGAACTCGTCCAGCATGTTCGTCGGCGCAACGGGCGTGGTGGCGGCGAGCTCGCCGATCTATGACCGCACGAGCGAGCTCGCGTTCAACGACATGAACCGCATGTACGACCCATCGTCGGGCTTCCCTGGCGCGCCCGTGCAGATGCACAAGCCGAACATGATGGTGCTGGACAAGTTTGCGCCGCGCGGCATGATGCACCACGAGCCGCTGGGTTCGCAGACGCTCTCGCCCGAGATGCTCTCGGCCATGATCAAGAGCAACAACGGCCACAGCTTCAGTACGTTTGTATTTGTTTGTTTGCTTGCTAACTTACTTGCTTGTTTGTTGTGTTTGCTGACTTGCTTGTTTGTTGTACGTACCTCCAGACGACCTGAACGAAGAAGAGCAGCAGGCGATTCTCAAGGAGGAGAAGAGCCGAGAGCGCAACCGCGACCACTCGCGCAAGTCGCGGCTACGCAAGAAAGAGTTTGTCGAGTCGCTCAAGCACGAGGTGAACCAGCTGCAGATCTACCAGCAGATCTGCGAGCAGTGTTTCGACCTCATCGCGCTCGTGAGCCAGGACGCGATCTTCATGTACTCGTCGGCCGCTTACTCGCGCGTGCTCGGGTACCAGGGCCACCAGCTTGTCGCCGGACAGACCAGCTTCCTCGACCTCGTGCATCCGGTACGTTGTCATGCTGCCTTACTTGTTTGTGCATTGTTTGCTTGTTTGTTGTTTGCTTGTGTGTTTGTTGTGTATTTGTTGAATGGGTTCACGAGCACAATCTGACAAAACATTTGTTTATGCGATTCTGTTAACAAACAAATAGGACAATGTCCAGGAAGTGCGCAGTGTGTTCCAGAAATTCACAGCGCTGAATGAGACGCGCAAGTGTACGTCCTGTCCCTCTGTTGACTTGAGTCCGTGGATATTTGTGGCGTAGAATCTATCAGTTGTCTGACAAAACCTTTGCGTTTGATCTGCTCACAGTTCATTTCCGGATAAAATCAGTCGAGGGCGAGTACTTCCGCGCGGAGACCGCGGCGTGCATGATGGAAAAGGGCATCGTCTGCTCCACGCGCGTGGACCGGGACATCTAAGCGCTCGCTGGTCTCCAGCTCCAGCTCGTTCGTCTTCTCTTCTCCTTCTTCTCCTTCTTCCTGTTCGCACGAGCCAACGTCTCCCAGGTGGTGTTTTGCGGCTGGGAAGAGGAGAAAATGGGCGACTGACTGACTGGATGGGATTTGACGACGCGGCAGTGCGACTGAATGTGTGTGTGGTGTCTCTCGTGTGCGTGTACATTTTTTTTTTTTGCTTTTTCATGTGCATTTTGGCTTGTTTTCTTCTTGGCTCTTGCTTCTTGGCTCTTGGCTCTGGGGATTCCAAGTGGACTGCGGTGCTGGCGATGCGGAAGGAGAAGAAGAAGAAATGGCGAGCGAGCGAGCGAAGGAGAGAGAGAGAGAGAGAGAGATGGTGTTCTCGGCAGCTCAAGCTCGGCGTTTGCGCGTACTACCACCTCCACCACCGTTTGGGCGACATCCAGCTTCAAAATCAATTCGAAGAGCTACAAAACTGGCAACCAACCAATCAACCAACCGCTACCTACGTACGTGACGCGACCCCACTTCCTCCCTCTCTGGCAAACGAAAGAAAACACACAAAACGAACTACTATGATGAAACTAAAGCACCCGATGAAAAATGGAGGATTTTGAAAATGGGAGAGCGAGCAAGCGAACAGCAACCAAGAAACCAAGAAGCAAAGAAAAAAAGCAACAAAGCGGTATAAAATTTGAATAGACTTATAAACAATTGAAACCCACAAGAGTTGACGTGAATGGAATGGATTGACTCTTGATTCACAGATTCAATGCGACTGGATGAGTTCGCTTCAGTTCGTTTCGTTCTGGAGTTTGGGAGAGAGAGCGAAAAGTCAAGAGAGATCCCAGATCAACGATATTATTATAATGGTGTTCTAGTATGCAAATGCAGCGCATGAGGTACTGGATGCCAAGAAGCAAATATTCATGAGAGGAGAGTGTGGCGATGCAACTCATCGATGGTTAGTGGGTTGAAATGAAAGGGTGCGGTTCGAGGGGGCGTGTCGATTCCAAAGGTTAAACATGGGAGGATGAGATGAGAGGGATGCATTTTGCAATAGAGAGAGCGAGGCGATTGGTGATTGATGGACTGGAGCCATTCCTTCTTCACATCACGAGTGGACTTGCATGATATGATGATTCTCGCTTTCAAATTCTCCCCATCCGCCTCGCTTTTAAAAGTGAATGTTTGTTCTTTCTGCCCTCTGGTCTTCTCTCTGGGTTTCTTTTTCTGCGCGTCTTGTGTGTACTGTATCTCAATTCCACAAAAGTGTTCACCGAGTCATACAAAGAGCAAGCTGCGCAAATGTGAATTTGTGTTCCATGGTAACTTTCCTAAATGCAAAAATTTACACCAACTAGGCTGTTTCTGGGTTCAGAGTTGCTAAACTAGCCACATCAGCTTCCAATATCACCGCAAGAGTCCAAACCGTCTGGTACACGAACTGGTACAGTAGTACAGTCCAAGCTGTGACTGATTCGGATTCCTAATCACACACATCCCACACAGCAACAGCAACAGAATTTCTAAACTGCAGCACATTATTACGCCCGCAAGGAGCAAAGACAGCGCCATCAGAACGAACAGCAGGCAGGCGCGCTCCATTCGCATTCCGCTTCAAGACGCGCAAGGTCCAGACAGATACACATCACACACAGATACACAAGACACACGAGAATATGGCAGAGACAGCGCTGGTGGACGGCATCTCGCGCGCGTTCGGCGTGCCGCACCCGTTCGTGCACGAGGAGAACCAGGCGCTGGTGCTCGTGGAGGACTGGCGGCAGCTGGCGCGCCAGGTGGTGCGCGAGCCGATCGTGGTCAAGCCGCTCGGCTACTACCGCAGCCCCGAGAGCGTCGACATGTACGTCCGTACTTTCTGTTATGCTGCTCACATGGTTACGATGCTGCTGCTGCTGCTGCTGTGTGTGTGTGTGTGTGCTAATGATTGTTTTTTTAATTGATTTGTTCTACACGTTGCAGCTATGTGTTTGAGTGCACAATGGGGAAAAGCGACAGCGACAAGAAGACGTACGTTTGTTTATATGTCTGTGTGTGTATCAATGACTCGATGGATACGCGTATCTTCGGATTGGTTATTAATGAACTCATGATTAATTTGCCTCCTCTACAGCTGGAAGATCTACCGACGGTATCGCCAGTTTCAAAAATACGTCTCGAGCTCGTCAGAGCTGCTGTCGTCCATGGTGGTACCCAGACTCTCGCAGGCGTACATGAAGATCTTCTACGCTAAGCAGTGCAAGGATCGCCTCGTGGAGCTGCACGCGTGGCTCACGGGCGTGATCGACAACACGCAGAGCTTCTACCAGCAGCAACAGGCTCAGCAAGACAGCAATCAAGCACAGGACAACAGTAGCAGCAGCAGCGGCAGCAATATGGACTCCAAGGAAGAGATGCCCGCGCTCTGGCTCTGCGCGTTCCTTTTTGCCGGCGCCAACACGCCGTTCCCGCACTACTTTCGCGGTCTACCGTCGTTCGCGTTCGCGCTCGAAGAAGTCAACATCCAGCTCACCAAGGCGCCGATCTTTCCGTCCAAGCTACGCTCGTCCATCGAAACGAACGCGGGTCTGGGGCTGCGTCTGACGCCCAGTCACGACCAGCAGGGCAAGTACTTTGGCGCGACGGTCAGCGGATTCCTGCGAGACGCCTCGGAGCTGGACGCGAGTCTCGCGAAAGTGCAGATCGGTGCCAAGCTCGTACGCATCAACGGCGTGGACGTCACTGACGAAGCGTTCGACAAAGTGCTGAGCCATCTGAGGGCCGTGGGGCTCCCACTGCGGCTGCGCTTCCTGTACAACCCGCACCTGCATCGACGCCAGCGCGCAAAGAGCATGTACATGAAAGAGTCGGAAGGTAGTAGTGGTAGTATGGCGGATTTCGGAAGCCCAACGGGCCAAAGTCGAGGCCGACGGATGTCGAGCGTCGCGTCGACGGTCAGCAGCAATGCGCAGGAGCTGCATCTCCGCACAAGGTCGTCAGTGGCGCTGGGGTCGTCGCCTCCAATTGCATCGTTCTCATCCCTGTTTTCAAGACCGCCAACCAGCGGCGGATCAGTGTCAACCTCAGGCTCAAACAGAGGAGGTGAAGTGCCGCTGCAGCGGCGCTACAGCGTGGACTCGCGCAAGCCCATCGGCATCTTCAGCTCGGTGTTTGGCGACCTCTTTGGCCGCAAGCGCAACGAGACGGCGGACGTGCTGTACGCGAACCAAGTGGACGACGTGTTCTCGTGGGACGACATCGGCGGCGAATTTCGCGACATCATCTCGCGCGGCTTCTTCTCGTTTCTGTCGCAGAGTCTGCTCAACGAACTGCGCCAGAAGGAGCGATTGCTCCAGTTCGACGAGAGCGAGCTGATGCTGGAGAAAGGAGGAGGCAGCGCAGATCCAGCTTCAGGCAGCACTAATACCAACAACAGCACGGACAAAGCGCTCAAGACTGGGAATGAGCGCAAGGGTCAGGGCGTCTGGAGCACATCCACCGGCCCGATGGGCTTCTCGTTCGGCTCCTGCAAGCTGCGCGACGTGGAAGCCGCGATGCTCGAGATTCCGCCAGTGGTGCGTAAATATCTGGACCCTGTTCTTGGCATTTGTCTGATTTTTGTCTAAATTGCGATGTATGTTTGTTTGTTCATAGTTTTTCTCCTCGCGCGTGGGCATTTTGGGAAGGTGAATAGCAGCTTGTGTGTGGTATTTCTGACCTACATTGGTGGTTTAGAAACGAGATACTGACAAACGTGTGATAATTTTATATTTTGTCGTCCTGTAGCGAGAAGCAGTTGGGGAAGGGATTCGTGCTAGTGTCGATCAACAATGAGAGCACGTTCGGCATGAAATTCTCTGCGGTGATGCGTATGCTCACGAAGGCGTCTCGACCGACCTCGGTCTGCTTTCGCTGGTACAAAGGTGCGCTTTGTAAACCATTTACATTTCGTCAAATCCCACTATTTCATAAACTGACACTAACTTTGACTAACTCTGCTCTATAACTTTTTTGCACGTAGACTACAGTCCGTTCTTGGAGACCGACTTGGCGGAGCAGGAGCCTGGATCAAGCCATTCTCGTCGTAGCGGCAGTGGAGGGCTGAAGCCCGACCCGTTCAAGGCGTTTGAGCACAGCCTCGAGTGCCTCTCAGAGGCGCAGTCGGATCTCTGCAGCAATCTGCACCTGGCGCTGGTCGAGAACGCGTCGATCCGGAATGAGATTGGCGTGTTGCAGGACGCGCAGCGCGAGAGCAAAGCGAAACAGGAGAGGGCTGAGCGCGCCGAGGCGTTGATGCGCGCGCAAATTGCCGAGAAGGACGCGCAGATCGCCAAGCTGAAGCTCGAGTTGGCGACGCGCGAGGCCGATCTGAGGAGCGCGCGAGAGAAGTGCCAGGTCTCGGACGCGTTGCTCGCGAGCTCCAAGCAAGAGTACCACAAGATGCTGGAGGTCGCGCACGCGAACGCGAAGCAGAAAGTCGCGGAGCACGAAGAGCGACTCGTGCGCGAGTCGAACAAGTCGATCGAGACAGCGCGCGTGATCGCCGAGCGCAAGGCTAAGAAAGAGCTCGAGGCAGCGCTCAATGAGCTGCAGCGCCACCACGAAGAATACCTGCAGAAGCTCGCGGAGGAGCACTCAGAGGAGGTCGAGAGCCTGATGCAGCAGGTGGTCGTGTGGCGCCACCAGGTGGAGGTGCTGACCGAGGCGGAGAAGCGCAACTACGCGGCGATGATCAACAATGGCGTGAACCCGTACCAGGACTACCAGCGCACTCGCTTTGGGTTTGCCGACGCGCCGTTTAGCTCTCGTTCAGCTATTAATGGTGGAGGCAATAGCAATGCGCGCGCATCTGGAGCTGGTGGGAAATACCCAGAGCGAGCGTTTGGGAATACTGGTAACAGCAACAGCCATCAACAGCAGCAGCAGCACATGGAGTACGAGTCGTGGCGAGAAGGAACCCCAGAGGACCCGAGCGACCACACGTTCTCGGAGCTCTCGGACCGCTCGTCGCTGTCAACCAGCAACACGAAGAGCACGACGACGTTTTGGGATCGGATGGTGTCGCTGATCGCGGACTAAGCAAGCGAACGATCAGAGCGTTGAGCATTGAGCCTTGAGCCTTGAGTGAGTGAGTGAATGAGCTGCTGCCATTTTATGTTCTCGTAGTCGGTGCAGCGTTGTGTATCTGTGTCTGCCATGTTGTCATTGGATCTCGCAAAAAAAATGGAGATCATATCAGTATCCTCGTCAGGACAAGTCTATGGAAACCAAATCTACACATAATTTATACAATCCTCCTTCGAAATACCGGACAAGAAAATGATGGGCAAAAATATAAAGAAGCAAAGGTGCGATTTTTAATACATAAGAGTGATGGCCAAATCCAAAGCATAATAATCCAATGCAAACGTTAGTGAGCCAGAAGTGGATCAGTGACAGATCCACTTCTGCAGGCGGGCTGGAACAGCTTGCCCGTTACAGAGGCCCAAGACCTGTTTTTTTTTATACTTTCTACGAGCTCAAACACATCTTCGTCTAAAATTGCAGTGTGCCTCCAGCAGTTAGTAATAGAGGTGCTACTCACAGACTCCCAGGCCTCGTGTGCCCACTACATTGCTTCAAGAACGTCCACGTGATAGAGACAGTCGATTTCTCTCTCCATGTGCTCTTTCCCAATTTATGGTGTCCGCTCAAGTAGAGCGTCAAACCGGTCTACAATGTGCCGGATCTTCAGTTGCTCGAGCCTTGCTTTGAATGCTTGAATCACCCCTGCATCCTGTGGCTATAGATGCGACGTGGTGTTGGGCGGAAGCATCTGGACGGTGATCTTCGAAAGCGGTACGTTGACTTGATGCGAGGAGATATTGTCAAGAAGAAGTAGAACGCAACAGCCTTCATCTCGCATTGTCTCATTAAATCGCTCGATCCAAAGCCGAAAAATCTCGCTGTTCATCCACCCTTTAGGAGCATTTGCGTAATCCATGCCGAGCTCCTCACCGGTTTTGTTTCCGAAACGATGTGAGCGACGAGCCATTCCGATGAAGGTTCGGTGATCAGCAATCTGGTCTTGTAGATGCAGCAGCCAATGACGTCGAAGGCGATCCTTGGTAGGCTTGATCCATACAGCGTCGGCAGGTTGAAAAGCCACGTCAACCCGGGAGGCACCTTCACGAGGACGACGTTCAGCGACCTTGCGTACACCGTTGCCTCTTTCGCCCAGTGGCCGCTGAAGTCATCGAGAAGGAGCATCACGGGGTCACTGAGCACACTGCGTTGCCCAAAGTGGAAGCGCAGGAGCTCCACAGTCAGCGCGCCAGCCCACGAAGTGTTCTGGTTTCCGTGAACTTAAATATCGAGCTCGTCTTGAAGAGGCTCGATCTCGTTCCATAGGCGCCGCCCAAAGCCATGACGCACTCGCTTGTTCTCTGCTTCAACTGCGATAATCTTGGACGGCGTAGTCTTCATCACCAGGAGCAGCGGATACTTCGAACCGTGGGAGTCACCAAGCACCATCGCTGTCATGCGCTCTTTCTCCTTCTTGCTGCACTTCACCCAGACCGTCTTGCTGCCAGTCTTCGTGATCGTCGTGCGGGGGAGGAGCTCAAAAAACACTGCCGTCTGGTCAGCGTTGTAAATGGTCTTGATGCCCTCGACGTCCGCTCTTCTTGCCACTTCATGTGCGAATACAGTTGCTTGCTCCAACGCATCAGGTGGAGCCATCTGCCCGGTGTGCGTCTTCACACGGAATGAAAAGCGGTGGTGATTCATGAAGCCGCTCTGCCACCTCCATGTTGCGGAAAATACACCAAGTGAAATCTCCAGTTATTCAGCTTCCTCCAATGCACGGATCCTGAGCATTGTAGACGACACCGGGACGCCGTCGCGGCGGAAGTCATTCACCCACTTCACGATTGAAGTCTCTGTAGCTTGTGGAAGCGTGGTTGCGAGGCCGCGATCACGACTGCGTTGATGGCTGGAAGTTGCTGACGTCCCGGCGCGCTGCTGTTTCCATTTGTTCACGAGCTTGCGCTTTGATTTTTTTTGGATAGTCTTCCATGCTGGAGAAGAACCGTGCGATGGTGGCGCTAATGCCCGCTGTTG
>JAADVN010000884.1:0-12419 GCA_023335535.1 Globisporangium spinosum | reverse complement strand
ACTTGACGCTCGATAATTTTGGCACTTGTTTGCCTCTTTAAACGCGTTTATTTGAGCCATCATTTGGTGCTGAAAACGCAGTAGTTTTTGAAATTTTTTTAAAAAAAATCGACAGTTTCTATACTTTTGGCGGGCACTTTACAACAAGTGGCTCGAGAACAGAAACCCGAGCCAATTGCTGTTTGAGCGATAAGTCCGCGTCTTTATTTCCTGCGCCTACGGTACTCTCGCAACCTACTCTTTTTTTGAGATACTGTCTTGCAATCGACTCCACTTTTCGAAAGAATGATTCTCTTCAACACAACCAACCAAATACCATTTGGTTATGCACTCGCAGAAGATCCTTGTATAGAATTATTCATGGCTCGATGAGTGTTGTTTTTCTGCCTATATATAATATTACCAATTTGTGACTACTTTTTTAAAAGAACATTACCTGCCATTTTGTATATTAATACTCAAATTTTATGATTGTTTCAAAATTTTCTTAAAATTGATAGCAACATTCACTACTTTCATTTGTATATCCCCAAACATAATTCCTCGTACTGCCCTTTTGTATCGACTTGCTGCTGTTGTTAGTTTGTACATTAATAAGTTCGCGAGTGACAAAATTGCGCTCGAATAGAAAGGCATACAAGACGCCATACGATTCACTTTCGTCACTATTGACGGCATTTTGGCAAAGAATCGTGAAAACCCCATTTTGTGCCAAAATGCATTTCGATAGTGAAGAAAGTGAATCGTATAGAGATTTGTATACTTTGGTGACAGTGTGCATTTTAACACAGATTCAAATAGGGCACCTCGATAGAGGTTTTTGCACGAATGAAGGCAGGTGAATGAACCTTTCGGACACTCAAACAACATTCACCCTTATGAAGGTATGCTTTTATAAAGGATCCACAGTACTGCTGCGTTTTCCTCAACAGAATCCGCCCTCACAAACAGCACGCAAGAAGCATCCATCCGCGAGGAAGGAAGGACGACGTTCCCAGGCGCGAAGACCGCCGCTTGCTGCCTCGCCTACGATCCGTGCGCAACTGCCTGCTCCCATCCACAAGCGAGCCGCTGAACTGCTCTGTGCACCGACATCTGCTTCATCGCCTGATTCAGACGCACCCACTCACTCGGTCTCGCAGCGATGGAGCGCATGGAGAAGTGGGTCCAGGAGACGTTCGCGCCGATCGTGCTCACGTGCACGACTCCCGAGGTGGAGCGCATCGCGCAGAAGAACAACCTGCCGTTCGCGGACCTGCTCAACGGCTTCTCGATGGTCGTGCAGGCCGACACGCCCCTGCGCTCCGTGAACCACCAGTTCACGCTCGCGGACTTCAACTTCCGCTTCGTGTCCGCGACGCAGTTCGGCACGCTCGGGCTCCAGGATGCGACACGCTTGATCAACGAAGAGGTCATGCGCAACCCGCCCAGCAGTCGCAGCAGCAACAGCAACAGTAGCAGGAACAGCTTTAGCGGCGTGTCGTCTACGATCGATCTCGATATCCCGAAAGTGACGAGCGTGGACGACGTGCCGATCTACCTGCGCGCGATCGGTGTGGCGCCCGACGGCAACAACGCGCCGAACACGGACCCGCTGCCGTGGTACCGCGAGTTCAAGCGCACGCTGCTCGACACGTTCCGCTGCGAGGAGTACAGCATGATGTGCCACCCGGCGGCGCTGCTGCTGGTGGCGTCGTCGACGGACGGGAATCCGCGCCACTGCTTTGAAGAACTCGCGGCGGCGTGCAACCTACCACCAGTATTCCTGCAGGGGCTCTACGACCCAAACATACCCAAGTACTACCTGGTCGTGCACGATAACTTTGAAGCAGAGGGCACGTCGATCGACCCCGAGGCGATCCTCCAGAGTCTCCAGATCCCCGGAAATGCAGGAAGCGTGCTGCGCCTCAATTCGCTCTCCGCAGAGCACGCGAACCCGCAGAACGCGAGTATTTGGGACGCGCACCCGTACGTGCGCCGCCCGCTGTTCCTAGGCAATGTGGGCAGCTTCCCGCAGGTGATCAAGAGCACCGGCGGCTTGCTTTCGAGCGACGACCTCACGCGCGTGAACGCGTTTGTGCGCGAGTTTGGGCTCCGCTTCGTGCTCGCGGCGCTGGAAGCGCGCATCTTCCAGCTGAACGAGATCGTGTCGGCGATGAAAAAGGGCGTGAAGAACGTGTTCAAATCCTGGCTGCGCAAACCGAAAGATCTATCGGCGCGTTCGTCCAGCAGCAATTCGAACAACGGCTCGGTGACGTACCGTTGCGACTCAATCGAAGCGCAGACCCGGCTGCTCGCAGACACGGCGTTCATGGTGCATGACTACGAGCTTGCGCTGCAGATGTACCGCCTCGTGCGCGACGATTACAAGTCGGACAAGTCGACTTTCCACTGTGCGAACGCAAACGAGATGATCGCGCTCTGCCTGCTGCTCACGAAAGGCTCGCCCATGCAGATGACGAATGCGCTCGAGTCCGCGACCGCGATCTACGTGAAAGGCAACAGCCTGGCGACCGCGCGCCTCGCGGTGCGCGCCGCGGTGATCGCGGGCGAGATCTACAACACGCTCAGCCACTCGGGACTGTTTACGGACTACATGGACAGCGCGTCGGCGGCGTTGATCCGAGGATCCACGATGGAGCAGGGCATCTGCTCGGCGGTGCTCATGGAGCGCGCAGCGTTGTGCGACATCCAGTCGAGACAGCCAAAGTTCCGCAAGTACGGCTTCCGCATGGTCATGGCGGGCCACGTGTACGACTCGCTCGGCCACAGCCCGCACTCTGCGCGATGCTACGCGTTGGCACGTGCAATCTACGACTGCAGCGGGTGGTTCCAAGTCGAAGACCACATCAACTTTACGCTCGCGCAGCAGGCGAATCGGCTGAGCGATCCGATTGCGTCGATCAACTTGTTTCTCAAGCTGATTGGCACGGGAAGGAACTCTGCGAGCCAGCAAGAGGCGCTGCTCTACGAGTTTGGGCTGATCGTTAAAGAGTTTCTGGGGGCGAGCGGCGACTCTGCGACTGTGTCGATCTCGCGAGGCGGTCCGATTTTGATCAAGAATGAGGCACAGAACACGAAGAAGCTTCTGGTGAAGAACCTGTGCATGCCGGAGCTGGATGACAGGTCCACGGTCGTGTTTTCGCCCGTGAACGTGTTTGGGATCAACCGCGAGATCGATGGCAACCCGACGGATTCCGACCGCTGGAAAGAGCTAGAGCAGACGCTCGACAAACAGAACCAAATTCACCAATTCGCTCTCAGTGAAGAGCTCGCAGCGTCAGCTGCAGCTGCAGCAGGTGTGAGCCGTGACAATGGCAGCCGAAAGAGCAGCTGGCTGCACCAGCCAGCGACGTTCAACGTGACGTTCCGCAACAAGAGGAACCAGCTGAAGAAGCCTGAAAACTATGCGCTGGGTGAGAAAATCTACGTGGAGTTCGTCATGAAGAACGCGCTCTCGTGTGCCGTCGACGTGGAAGGCATCCATCTTTTTGGTAAGTTTGAGTCTTCCGGTGAGAAGAGCGGCGAAGTGTTTGATGTCCCCGAGTTAGACCAAGGAGGCGAAGCCTCTTCAAGCTCTGATCAAGGAGACGAGCGGATCACGGTCGACCGAGTCAACCTCCAGCTTCTCCCATGCAGCGAAGAGCGTGTGCGCCTTGCTGTTACTCCCAATGTCCGCGGCGTGCTGCGTCTTATCGGTGTGCGGTGGTCGATTTGCGGAGGTGACGTGCATGGAGAGCATGCGTTCGATATCCCAGGACCGCTGCTGCAAGACACGAGAGCAAACAGAGAAGCGCGCGCACGGGCACCAAATACAAGCTTGATTGCGAATGTGATCGGCCCGATGCCGTGGCTCGGTGTGCAGATTGAGAGCGCTCCTTCTGAAGCGTATGTTGGTGAAATTATCAAGATGGATGTGACGTTAGTGAATGGCGGCACGGCGGAGTTGGCGGGTCTTCAGTTGGGCTGCTCGGATCTGCTTTTGTGCGTGTCCACTACCACTGAGGGTGAGAATGCTGCCACTCCAGACAAGCTCGCGTCTTACATTGGTGCAAACGGGGACGTGCTGGACTTGAGTGGGGTGAAGTTGGCTCCAGGGGAAAGCAAGAAATTGGTCGTGTGGGCGAGAGGGCTGCAACCTGGAAGACTTCATCCACGACTCGTGTTTCGGTACAGAAAGGCAGCATCGGAGAATGAACAAACTACCACTACCATGAGCGTAGCGCCATTGTTTCGGACTGTGAGGATGGGGTTCGACCTCACCCTGCTCCCGTGTGTGAATGTGGCGTACTCCATTAACCCAAGCTTTGGAGCAAGCGGTGAGTACATTCTCGGTGTGACTGTGCAGAACCAGCGACGAGACGGGAACGTCGACCATCAAGACCCGGTCCGACTGGAGACCCTGATGTGCTTGAGCAATTCCTGGAAGATTGAGCGCTTCCCAGCGCCAATTTCAAAGAATGGAGTCGCAGGAGCGAGCAGTGGCGCTCGTGATTCAACGCAGTTGGGGTTCCAGGAAGCGAGTACGAGCTACTTCCGAGTGACTCCTCTGAAGGACCAAAAATCGTCTTCGTCAGCGTTTAACTCGTGCTCTCTCCAGCTAAACTCGCAAGGCGCTTCGACTGATGTGATCGGCGAGCTCCCAGTGGAGCAGTTTCTCTGTATCGAGAATGCTCGTGAACTCGTGCGAGATGCGGCGCAAGCGACAGCGGATGGGAATGGCTCCGGCAATGATGGGAAGCGCGGCGGCGGCGGATTTCGAACAATCCAGAGCGTGCGTCGCGAGAACAAAGCGCTCAAGAGTCAGCAGCACGGAGAGCAGCCACAGCAGCAAGTCGAAGAGGAGAAGCGAGACCCGCAGCCCACATCGAGAGATGCGTTGCTGGCTTCGCCAGATGTGGACGGTCACCTCGTGCTGGTCTGGTCAACTGAGAACAGCGTTCGGCGGCGCGCAATTGGCCAGGCGAACGTGATTTCGATCAAAGTGCGCTCGCCGCTTCGACCGAACGCGTGCCCATTGAACGTCACGCTCAAGTATGCAGACACGATTTCACTGCAATCGACTGGTGGCGTCGCTGCAGCGTCGGGGCTGAATTTCGCAGAGCTTGACATTCTCATGACGATTCGAAACGACTGCTCCGCCAGCTCGTTTCCAATCGACTTCACTCTGGAGATGCTCCATCCAAGCGAAGGCAAGCAGGTGCCAGACGCCAACAAACAAAGTGCGAGCTTCCCGTTCGCCGGTCCCTTAGTTGGTGCTGCGTCCTCTCACTTCTTCTGGGCTGGCGTGACAAAGAAGAAGATCGTGGACCTCGCGCCGAATTCCCAAGAAACGATCAAGCTTAAAGCATGCTTCATGAGTTCCGGCGTCTACGATTTGAACCGATTCCGATTTCTCATTCATCCGTCAGGGGCTAATGAGCAAGGGGCTCTGCCATCGCAGCCAACCGTGTTTGAGTTCCCAGTGGAGTACCTCGTCTACATCAAGCCACCGGCAATGTCTTCGACTGTCACCCCGTCTTTGTCAACGAACGAGGTTAGTGCGAGTCCTAGCAGCGAGCTGGCAGCATGAACATGATGAGCACCGGGTGTCACAAAGCTAAAATGGCAAGCAAAATATGTGAGTACAAAAATATCGTAACCCCCATGTATCTGTCAATCGCCTCGTGAATCTCAGTTTTAACCCCCAAGTCCTCAAAGTCTTTGGACATTCATCTGCAACAGCACGACACATTCAACCTTGTAACCTTGCGCTTGCTCAGAATGCTCACCACGTACGTCGAGCATGAATTTGAGAATGAATCCGCAGTACTTCCAGGAATCCCAAAAAATGCATCGCGCGTCCTGAAGCAATTTTGCCGCAACTATGTGGCAACGCGGCGCCTGCAGGTCGAGATCAGGAGCCTGAGATCGCTGACGCGCGCCTTTGAACGAGCGTCCTCGGGAAATACGAGTCACTATCCTTGTTGTCATACTCAAGCTCCTCGACAAGTCGTCAGCGGCCCTGGATCTGCTGCTCTTCGAACCGTGGAGAAACAAAAGCGCATGCTTGAACTGCAGCGCAGTCTCCATCCATCCGGTGTGTGATTCGAGCATCATGAGGGACGACGAGGGGCCTGAAATTGAAAACTCTAGCGATGACAGCAGTAGCTGCTGCGAGGAGCGTGTTTCAGTCGAGAGCGTCGTGCACAAACTGTTCCTACAAGTCGAAGACACGAAGCGCCAGGCTGAAGCGAAGGACGCTCGAATCCTGGAACTCGAGGCTCTTGTCGCGTCGCTCGCTTCCGAGAACTGCCATCTGCGTCATCTGCTTTTTGATACGAAGTCTCAGTCGATGATGACGACGACAACCTCGCATTCTTGCGAGGCCCATGGTGAACAGATCGATAATCGAGGCTCGAATCAGCTTGTGATGAGGCGAAATAAACAACAAGGAAAGTCAGCCAATCAAAAACTCCAAATACCTTCACACAGAGTACGAACTCACTTGACTTGGATTTAAGTTATCGCAACCACAATTTGCAGCCGCTGTTCTTCTTGGCGACACTTGACACCTCATGACATCAGCAGACGCTTGTACTTTTGCTCGATGAGGCGGATCTCTTCGTCTTCCGAGTCCGAAGGGTAGCTCGACGAAGTCTCGTTTGTGAACTTGATGCGCGGGACGCAGAAGCTGTGCAGATCCGAAGTGGGGGTAGTGAAGCAACCACGGTGGTGATCAACGAACGCACCATTCTTTTCCATGCACTGCTCTGGCATCAGCAGCTTCTCAAGCGGCGACTCTTGGATTTGGGATTCCTCATCCGAGTCGCTTACGTCAGCTTTCTCTTCTTCACTCCGCCGAAACCCTCTCGCATTGTTGTTATCTTGAGCGGTTCGGTTAGCACTGGCTTCTCCAGCCGGATCATGAAGCTGCTGTGCGCGGCGCTCTTCATCCCTCGTTTCAGCTGGACCCTTATCGACCGCCATTCCATTTGCATCATCATCATGGAACGACGCTCTCTCCATGCATGCTGAGCCAGCTTCTGATCCGCGGGATTGAGCAAACTGGTTGAAGCCGCTTCCGGATTTCTCGAATTTCGCTTTTAGTCTCTTTCCGACCAAAGAGGACGACAGCGACGAGAGATCGGATCGCATCGACGAGTCGCTGATCGAAGACAGATGCAATGAACTTTCAGCATCTTCATCATGATCATTGTCATCTTTAACCACTTCATCTTGCTCTTCGTCATCTGCAAAGTCGAAACGCGCAAAACCTTGCTCGTCAATAACGCTTTCTTCGTCCATGCTCTGATCCACTGCTGAAAATTTCTGCTCCATACTCTCGCTAGGTTCTTGGATAAACTCTGGATCGACCACAGGGCTGGTCCTGGATTCGTCATTGCCCCCAGTATCCATGCTCTTTGTTGCATCCAAGAGCCGACGGAGGTGCGCGATCTGCTCTTGCATCTCGTGGAGTTGGCGTTGCTGGTTCTCGAGAATTTGCTGGTGCTGAATTGTCAACAGCGCCTGCGATTTACAGCAGCTACGCACGCCTGTGCTTGCGTTGGACCGGTCGCGTTGCTCCAAATCACTGCTTTCCATTGGTAATAACGATCTTGGTGCTGGGACTGGTCTTTGTTGATGATTCAGCTGACTCCCACGAAGGTTGCCATCATCACTTTCAGCTTTGTGGATATGAGAGTTTGGCGCTGCATTTTCTTTCGAGTTGGAGAAAGACTTCTTGTTTGCTTGGAACGACTCGTCTTCCTCTCTGTAGAGAATAACACATTGAGTCAGTCACACACATATACCAAAAGCAGGAGCAGCGAAACACAATCTGTCTTACCTTGTCAATCCTACAGACCGGCGTAGCGTTTCGACGCCGTCATCTTCTCGTGCCTCTGTTCGACTTTGCGCGAACATGACCCGCGAAAACGAGGAGCGACCTGCACCAACCGATGCAAAGCTCGAACCACTTCGAGAAGGCGACACTTGCTCACCATTCGAGTCTTCCTGTAGCTGCTTTACGCTCTCCTCACGACTGCCAGGCGCTGTCGGCACCCCGAGCTGCTGTCTGGCGTTTCCCCACTCTTCACATGGCGACGAGCTCAGCTTGAACTCCAAATCAGCCGCGAAACTGGAAACCCCGACCAAACACGACCGCTGTTGCGCATACAAACCAATCGGGGTCGGGCTTTGCGGGTCGAAGTGATCCGAGAAGCTGCATTCAAAGAAGCGCGGCAGAGGACTGACGTGGTGCTGTCCATCTTGTGATGCACTTCCCGACGGATAGATCGCGACCAAGAACGTATTCTTGCTCAGCTCGGCTCTCTCCTTGATCGTCCGTGATGAAATGTACCCCAAGCACGTAAAGTACAGATACGGATCTGTCATCTGCGCTTTCACCGCGTCTTTGCTCCACTCTTCGCTCAGCGGGACGCCATACACCCAGACGCCAACAATGGGCTGCTGGAGGATAAGCGGGTCGGTTTTGAGCACAGGGACCGCTTTCCGTGCTCGATCTAGCGTCAAGTAGCCACTGCGTCGAGTAGTGTCAGCTGAGCCAAACTCCTGTCGCGACAGGCTCGCTGCAAGTGGAGTCATGAGCAGCGGCAAGTTCCGAATCAGAGAGAACCGGAAGAGAATCGGCGGCGCGGGGCACTCGAGTTGGAAATCCAGCTGAGCGCCGTGGACTGCAGATGATGTCACTAAAAAATTGGGCTGTGTAAGATAACGACAGCAGAGGGACAACAACACACTTTCAGTAACTACAGTAGATCAGGACGAATAAACAGCAATCGTACCTGGAGTTTTGCTGTCAGAGCATCGATCTTTTCATCTGCGTACGCTTGCTGTGAAGACGAAATGGCGGACACGTACTGTTTCTGCGATAGCTGCAGGACTTTGTTCTTCCCCATGACCGCGTACACGGGCACCCACAGCACATTTGGATCCCACTTGTCCTTGCGTTGCTGTTTGTGTGATCATAACATCATAACAGTGAGTATCCAGTCAGCTCATTCACAATAGCAAGCGATAGACACAGAATCTACTATGATAACAATTGAAAATGCATTACGCACCTGCTTCATGGCTAATTTCGTGAGCTTGACGTGTTTCTCAGCCACTATCGAGGCTGCATCTCCGCAGAGGTAGCATAGCACCTCGCTTTCACCAGCGCTCTCTTTCGCCGTCAATCTATCTCTGAAGAGCTGATACACTTGCTTCAGTACACTTGCAACAACTGTAAAGCGCGGCAGAACCTGCTCAACCGAGACGTCGACCGGGTCTGCCAGCACGCGCCGATCCCTGTGTGCGTAGCAACACCATTTCCAACAAACTGGTTAGCACACCCGAACGCTAATAGACGGCAACACCGCATAATAATACGCACAAACAAACAATCGACATACCAAAGCACGCTTCGAGTGACTGGAAACTGGATCGCGCCGATGTGCAACCGCATGTGCTGCAGCGGGAGCGACAGCTCGGGAGCTCCTCCTCCGGATGACACAAGCGCCTGCGACGCTCTATTTCCGCTCAACGGCGGCGCGATACGCGCTGTGTACTGTCGCTGTGGAGCTGGTCTACCTGCATCGCGCGCTCGCATACTGTCAGCAGCAAATCCAGCTGCTCCATGCCCACTGAGCTCTTCTTCGTCCGTGGTCTCAAAGAAGAATGCGGACTTGACCGGAGGCTTCTTGCGACCAGCAGAAGACGACGACGCTGAGAGCGGCTGCTGCGGGAGAACGGAATCACTCCCACCGCCGCCATTGCGCCGCGCGCGCCGAAACGCCGAGATGGTCTGGTCGCTGTCCTCGAGCTCGTCGTCGTACTGCGCCCAGCGGCTGCGCATCGTCTTGGCCGCCATCCCTCCACAGCAGCGCTTGCACTTTTCCCTTTGATGCTGTGCTGTGCTTTGTTGCAAATTGCAAATGGGCAGGGCGGCCACACTTGACACTTGAAAACTTGAATCGAGAGTCAATGTGATTGGCCAATAGTGTTTATACTATTATTTGATTGGCTGACAAAATACGAAGAGACTTGCAATAAGTACGGTACTGTAGCTGCTTGGATCTATTGCGAAAGGGCACATGGAAGTTTGCAATCGCAAACCACGGGTGGTCGTGACCAAGCCACACGCAACACTTGGATACGATGATGAGCGAGATCATCTTATCTTCGTTGACTCTCATACTGCTACCACGCAGGCCATAACGCTGTCAAGCTGGAACTGCTCGTACTGTTCAGATGCAGAGTGTCACTGGACGACTGCATCAAGCATAAGGCGGTCGAGTGCATCAAAGAACTGCTTTGGGGGACGGCGGCTCAAGATACCCAGCGGGATGTTGCCCTTCTGCTCGTTAAACGCACTCAGCACAAACGTGAACGGGATGTCGGCCGCATCGCACGCTCGCTGGACGAGCAGCTCGAGCTCGGACGGCGTCTCGAAGCAGCCCGCGCGCTGCATGAACGATCCGATCCAGAAGAGTGTCTTGCCAGCTTTCGCTGCACGCTGCAGGAGCAAAGTGCAGATCTTCAGTGTTGTGATACACTCCTCTCGGATCCCGAGCCGTCGCAGCGCTAGCGCGTCAGCTTCTACGTCTAGTGATTCAATGTACTCCATCGCCTGCGCTGAGAACGACACTTTGCACTGCGGGTACTCGAGCCAATCGAAGCGCGCCTCCGACAAATGGAACCAGCTCGGCAGAATGCATCCGTGGTCGATCGGCACCATCGTGAACGGCGCTTTCTCTCCGATTAGCAGGATGTTGCCAGGGTGGCGATCTGTGTTGAAAACGCGGATATCGAGCAAGCCAATGCGGTGCACCTGCTCCACGGGAACGAACGCCTCGGCTTTCTGAAGGTCAAACGACATGCCGAATCCTTCCATGCTCCCGATGCTGCTCGCCATGAAGCGCTGAACCGCTCCTTGCTTGGAGCGGCCAATGTTCGAGAGTTGCAGGCGAGCGACTGCAGTCGGAGGCACACCGCTGAAGCCATTGCTCCTCGAGTCCAGCACGTACGCGGCTTCTTCGCGAACTGCACCTTCGCCTGGGAAAAGCCCCTCACGCACAAATTTCTCTTCCTCTGCGGGCTTGAACACGGCGAGTTTCTGACCACTGGCGCGAGACCGGACTGCGTAGACACCGCCTTCCCCTTCTGCAACAGGATCCGCAATTCCATCCGCTCGCGAAAGCTCCGCGACATCCCAGAGCATGTTGCGGCGCACGCCACTTCCGGAACTCAGGCGGCGCAGGCGAAGACGGGCAATGAAACAGTCTTTCCCCTGAAGTGCTAGCTCCGACACATCCACGTACACATCATCTCCGGTTGCTCTGTCGCCGCCGACACATGAGACCCGATTGCGGGCGACGACATGCGCTGACGGGAACACCTTCTCGCACGATCCAGTCTTGAACACCGCGATGTTGCGCTCGCCGATCTGGCACCCGAGCCGCAGCTCTTCCGCAACCTGCTTGACGAGCTCCTTCTCTTCATCTGCAAAGTAGTCTGGGAACATGACGATCCTCATGTCGGCATTGCCGCGAAATTCTTCGAGCTCCTGCTCAAGCGAGCTCCTCTTTACGAGCACTTCAGGGGATACTTGCGCTTTGTTATCACGTGGTTGCGCGACTGGAAGAGGAGCTACAGGGGCTGCCTTCGTTTGAAACAGCGTGAGCTGAGGAGCCGACTGCACCTGCAACTGGCTGCCATGCAGACGCACGCTCACGACAGGCAGCGCGTTCTCGAGACTACTCATGCTCAGCAGAGTTGTCGTCCCTCCTCGCACACGATTGTCGAAAGAGTCGCCGCCATGATTTGACAGATCGTCATCTTGGGGCTCTTCAAGTCGGTAGTCGCGTCGCTTGATCGTGAGCGGGATTGGGGACATCAGCTCGCCTTCCAGCGCCGCATGACTATTGCTGTTGTTGCTGATATTGCTGGTAGGGTTGCTGTTGAACTTGCTACTCGGAGAATAGCGGTCGGATGCCGAGGCGAGGTGGAGCTTCTTTCTGAGCACTGGACTTGACGGCCAGAGCGCCGAGCGCCAGCCAGTCCGGGGGAGCTCAACTTGCAGTCTCGACTCGGAGAGGCGGCTGGGAGTTGATGTCGCTAATTGGCTTAGCTTGCACGAAGTGGTGCTGGAGACAACGGTCATCGCTGTCGCTGAGGTCGTCGTGAACTTGGTCATCGCGCCAGCGAACAGCATCCGCAGCGAAAGAGCCCGATGAAGCAACCTAATGAAAGCACGCTCAGCTCTGGGATCTTGGCCTTTGGTTCACTTGATCGCCTGGTTCGGCAAATGGAAGGTCTGATGGATTCGCTGGTTGCTCTGCCGCTTGGTCTCTATCAGGCTGTATTGACGCTGTATTGATGGTCGCAATCTTTCTTGTGCTTAGCTCCGTGATATCAGCGCTCCGCGGCTGGTTCTT
>JAADVN010000883.1:0-12430 GCA_023335535.1 Globisporangium spinosum | reverse complement strand
CGATTCTGCTGTGAGGCTGGATGGACTCGACTTGAATCTGCTTTACTGCTTACTGCGCTGTGCTCCGCCGCTTGGACTGCATGATTGGAGGTTGTCGATTATTATCTCGAGAGAGTACATGTAATGGACCATTCATCTTTGATTTTTCTTTCGTTTCACGATTGGTTCTGGGATTGCGAAGCATCTCTCCTCTTCATCTTCTTGGTATTAAATGTCCGCGCTTGTACGAACACCTGACAACCTTCAAAATGGTTTCCATTCTTGCGCTTAAGGCTCTGTTTTATCAGCAACTGCGCTTGCGACATGCTCCCAAACTCACTCTAGACTCCGTTCGCTAGCATGAAAAGCGTCACGACGGCGCTCAAGAGCAGCGTCTTGGCGGCTGAAGTGGCCAGTGGCTGCACAGACGCATTCGCGGCGGTGGCTGGGGCGACATAAGGTCGGTCTTCTCGAGCCTGCACAGATGTTTCTGTTGCGACGGAGTGCACGCTCACCCTCACACGCGTGGTCTGGTGGTGCACTCCCGCGGGGTCAGTAGAGGAGAGCTGACGAGTCTCAGCACCTGCGACGGTCAGACAGATGAGCAGAGCGACAGCGAGCACTCGAAGAGAAGGCATGTGCATGCTGTTTGGCTTGGGAGGTGTGCTTCTGTAAGTAGGGAGGAGCTGGAACTCCAGCGTCTGCTTCCTTCCTTCCAGCTGCGCCTTGGAACAGGACTTGGGGAATGAAGCCTCGCGGCCATCTAACCCGCCACTACTCATGGCGAAAGCGAGGAGCGAGATTACTATCACACTCCTCCCCAGTTTGTCCTTCACATGTCAATTAGAACGGAGGAGGCTGTGCATCGCGTCTGTCTTCGTTGTGGGTGTTGATGACTCGGAAGTGCGGGAGGTCAAACTCATCACCTTCACCTTGCCTCTACAATATGTAATTTATAGAAAAGGCCATGTAACCTTTCCATAAAGTCAATAGAAACTTCAATCACTCGACCCGCGCTTTCAAATCGAGCAACAGCAAGCAGAGACAAATCAATGGATTCGAGCCGCGCGCGCAGGCCTGCGATGGCTGCGACCGACGCTTCTAACAACCGCTTCATCTACTCAAAGACAACTCGGCTCGATGTCTCGACTTCAGGCAGCGAGTGAGAGTCCTTAACTTCTGCAACCTCGTCTCATTCCGCCATTGAAACTGCATGTTGATCACTGCACAGTTCAGTCATGGAAATTTTCAACATGCTAATCATATCAATGTTGTATAATCGCGCAAAAAAGAGTTCTATTTGGTATACGAAAGGATGCCTTCCATTGTGCTGACTGGCGCATGGTGGTGATGAGATCGCATAGACTATACGCACGCTAACGTCCCTAGCCGAGAAGCCACACACTCGTCGCCACACCCATTGCAGCAACAGCTGCACTCAGCACTCGGGACTCTGGAGCGGCGCTTCCGTTTCCATTCGCCGCCACCGCCGGTAGGTCTGGACGGTCGGCCGCTGGTCCCCTTTTTTATCGTTCTCGGGTTCCAAGTCCTCAACGCGGCGCAGAAAGCTTGCTGGTGCTTGTTGTGACTGGGTCCCTCCAAAACGCGCTGGAGAGGAGCCTCAGCGACGGTGGCAGTGCTAGTGGCGACGACTGCCGTGCAGACCACGAGGAAGAACGCGTCGTATGCAATTTGTAATCACATGCTCTTTGAAGATGCTTGGCGGTCGGGGGGTTGTGGGGTTGGTTGGGCTTGTGAACTTGGCTGTGAATTGAAATGTGAGTGGTAATGGAAGGCTTCTCTGGACCAACCAACCAGCCAACTGCTGCTACTGCTGCTGCTTCTCGTTGCTGTCCAGCAAGGACCATTTCTCTACAGAGAAATCCAGGTAGTCAACCTACAATCCTAACGGGTTCGTATTATGTACCTTTCGGTGATGTACTCTGGTTGTGAGTGGATCAGGGGAGCTACTGTATTAGGACCTCCTGGAAGCCACTTCAGCATCCGTGCCACATTTGTCATCGCACAGTCGTGTTACACGACTCTTGCCTGAACTCGACTCATAAACACTGTACTCACCCAGTAACGCCGTACACTGTGCTGCTCAGAATGCGTTCCATGTACTCTCACGCTCTCATTCACAACTTTGCACCAAGTGTGAGGAGCGATGCGATGAAACGCGAATGCATACAGCATTGAGCCGCCTCTCAATGTATCGTTTGGTCAGAAAGGGTGATTCACAGTGTCAGTTTGCGGTCTTGAGCCCTGGCGTCGAGGTTACTAGAAAACGCTGCGTTTCTGACGTTTTATGGATCTGCCTCGATGCGCTCACAGCTCACAGCTCGCCAAGAACCCGCTGCATAATTATGAGCTTTGTCTTGAAGCATACACTTTATTTTGCCTTGGCGAATGCAGTAGAGGAATGCTATACTGAAAACGCGGTTTGGTAAAGCGGCGCATGTCCAAGCACTTGAGCAGTTGGACATCACCTACCTCACATGCGAGCCCGATGGTTTAGCACTTGTGCGACGCAACATCGATGAAGCCAATGGTCAAAGGTACCAGATCGTCGAGCTCGAGTCGCTCCTTGCGCAGGCACAAGACCATGGTCAGCGGCGGGCCATCCCTCTGGCGCTGCGTGGAGGAAAGAAACCCCAACCAGCGGTAAGTCCGTAAACCCACCCATTGGACTGATAAAGTGTACCCATTTGCCCTCAAGAGCTCTTCACAACAATGAGCTGGATGTTTAGCTTCCTTTCCAGGACAGTACAGTAAAACCTCAGTGAAGGTCAACTGGCTTGCTGAACCCATTTTGCTGAGTGTTGGTCAGCCTCCAACCCAGCCAACAGCTCCAAATCGCAACTCTGCCATTTGAGCCACTGATTGCTTTTCTATCCCAGCTGGCGATCAGCTGGTTTGGAAGCAAAGGCTCATTTGGATCGCCTGGCGCCCGTCCTCCATTCCCCAGCAGATACTGCAAATCTGTCCTCTTTCATCCTCTTATTCTCGAATCCGCCTCCTCCAGCATACTTGAACCAGCCACTGCGCCTCCTGGCAAACCCCAATCCGCAATGGGTCGCGCTCTCCGCTTGCTAGTTCTCACTGCCGCTGTCCTTCTACTGAGCGCCCATCATGTGAGCGCGTCTACCCAACCGAGAGGCGAAACCAGGAAACTCGCTGCTACAGCATTCCTAGCCAGTGATGGCAGCACAATCGACGGATCCATTCGCGTCCAGAGCCAGCAGCTCACTCCCATCCCAGCGCCCAGCCATGAAGGAGAAGGTGTGACCTCAGAGACTACAACAGAGAGCTCTGGTAAATCCGGAATGTTTGGTATCCTCATCGCGGTCGTGGCCGTGGCCTGCATCGTTGCAGGCTTCCTGCTCTTCATCAGCAAGCGAAGGCAACAAGCCCGTGATCGAATCAGCACCATCATGGACGCGAGCGAAGCCCCGTATCGCAGTGAGATTGCATAGCGAGAACCCAGTAGAGCAAGCGCCATCAAGCACTCGAGAAAATATTTATTGCAGCACAAATTGTATTACCTAGAAATGGTAGCTAACAGTTCGCTGATGTTATGAATAGTTAATTAGCGGACTTAACGCAGTTCGACTTTGTTTGCTTGCACCAAGGAATGGCTGGATCGTGGTGCAGTGTGTTGATATCTGCGACAGCTCATTGCACAGACGCAACGGTGTTTCCGGGCTTCCATCTCAAGCAAGGTGGAATCGTGCACCGTGGTGAAGAGCGAGTTTACATCGAGCCTCAGCAAGGTGAGGACAGCACTCCCACTGATTGACAACATCAGCAGGCAGGTTGGTGAACCTAAGTGGCGATACATAGGTCGGGACCAGTAGGAGGCATGAACCTCGATGCGGTCCTTCCAACCACGAATGCGACCTCTGCAAATCCAACACCACTAACGAAAGCGACAGAGCTTCAAACGGTGTTGGTAACCTTAGACGTGATATGGATTTCTGCTGATAGCCAAAAGCAAAAAGGCCGATGACCCATGCCGCTCTCTGACAATAAATCACCGCCCATCAGGTTGGTGCCTTAGAGATCGATTTGTGAAATGTAAGGCGTCGCATACACAACATGCATTATTTGCCGAGACGCCTCTTGTGCGCACAACGGCTCGCGCCCTGCCATGTCGGTGGATTCTCAACTGATGTGAACCATACAAGGTCGACCATCAACCATCATACTCCAATCCGACCACCACTCGTCGGCAGATTTGGTTGGTTGGTCGTCACCGTCGCCGTCTGTGGCTGTGACTGCCGTGCCGACATCAACATCGAAAAGCGCGAGTGCCTCGGGCCTCGTCGCCAGTGATTGGCGTCATGGTCGTGCTGTTTTGGTAGAGATGTATCCTTATAATGCTATATCATATGCATATTGAGTCGAAGTACTAGCTCTTGAAGCTCCCGTGCTCTGATGGAGCGACAGTCAACTGACATCAGTACAGTAGCCAGTAATGACCAGTAGAGCTGTTGGTGAGAGCAATAGCTGTCTACTGCTTGGTGACTCGAGATCGAAAGATAATGTGGAGGTGCCCTTGAGACTCGCGGCCAAACGGACACACACAGTTCACTGTAGTCCACCCGCGCTGTGGATTTTCCTGTGTGCACCATGTATTGCAGACAGACAACTGTAGCCAAATTGCTCGACCACCACTCACCACAGGAGTCAACTGGACAACACACTGAGATAAGTGACCCCAAGGTGTACCAGCCCCCTTTCGAAAAAGAGACCTTGAAGGTCGCTGGAGTCACCTCTGCCACAAGAGTTCTGTGAAATAGCGACCGTGCCCGCTTGCCAATCGTAATAACAAAGCAGCGGTACATACATCACCTGATGAAAGTCGAACGAAGGTGAGATGGGGCGGGGGGTCACACAAGTGGATTTTATTGCACCTGGAATAGCGAATACAAGTCACCACTGGTGGTGGTGGTGAGTACTCAGCTCAGCTCCAACCGCGCTGATCACAGATACAGACTCCGCACATGACCCTGCTCGAGACCCGCTGAGCTGCGTGCCAGTCTCTGCGTTCACTGCCAATCGGCTCATTTCCCAATTGGCTCTCCTCAAGCCCCAGATTCTCAAGTCATGCAGTCGCGCTCCATTGTGATTCTGCTCCTGGTGGTTCTCCTCGCTGTCTCCGAACGCATTGTTGACGCAAAAGGCGGCAAACCATCGGGCGGAGGAGGAGCAGGAGACTCGTCCACTCCAATTGGTGGAGCGTACCCGGGCACTTCCTCAAACCCGCACTCGTCCACCTACCGCTCGGGCTCTCGCTACAGCGGCGGCTCGTCATCAGAAGATGGCTCCGCGCCGAACTCCAACATCGTCACACCGTCGCCGACTGTGGTTAGCGTGGTGCCAACGGCGACTCCGAAGAGCGCGAGCGACCCGAGTCTCGTCGCCCGAACGTGCGCACCAGTGGTTGGCGTGATGATCGTGCTGCTCTGGTAGAGAGGAATTGATTAGCATTCATGTATTAGTTTCAATGTGATCACGACAAAATCCCAATTATTTTGTTCTTGTTTCTCGCCCCTGGAACTAGCACTTTATTGAGATCGATGTAGTGGGAGCGAGAGGGTATCAGTGAATTGAATTCTGCCGGACATCAACAGCTCTATCGCCGCCGCACACATTTTCTTCTCCTTTCTGATGTTCCCTTTTCGTGTGGGCATCTACTGCAGCTCTCTTCTGCCCGTTTATAATGGCTGGCGACGGCCTCTCTTGCGTGCACAGTATAGATCCAAGAACAACAGGGCAGAGTGTGTGCATCGTCTGGAACGAGATGGAGTGAGGTTTCCTCATATCTATTGATCGGACGTTTGTGTGCCAGCTCGTATGGAAGAACAACGGCTGCCGCAATCTCGAATGACCTTGAGTGAGCCCCTTGACTGTGGAGTTTGAAGACACAGCTCGAACATGGAATGTGAGATAGGTGCTTGCATTTCTGCTGATTGGTTTGTAGTTGAACTGATGCTTGTACCAGCACTTTTTGCTCTGGATGAACGCGTGCGCCAACCCCAACGTACGCTGATTGCATGAGAGGCACGAAATTGGCTTTTCGGTCGGGACAGAGTACTAAAATTACTTGTAACGCCACCACATGGCAAACACAATGGAGGCAGACAGCTTCACTTGCGATCGCAACGCCAATTCAGTACTTCATTCATATTCGTCCATTCACTTGTTTGTTTTGAGCTCGACATGTCGATTCCGTTCAACTTTGCCTTTCACTGCAACCAGCAAACAGTCAAGAAACACACAAAGAACACCCATGTCAGTCGTCATTATCCATCGCGCCACACACTACAAGCCGCAACAAGCAGCTCGTACCTTGTCAAAAAAAAGGAGCCACGGTTGCTGCAGCTGCCAGCATGCGCTCACATGCGCAGGCGGCCGTATCCGCGCATCGGCGAGTCATGAAGCGTGGTCGGCTTGGTGGCCTCGCGGTTCTCGGCCTCTTCCTTGGCCGCCTGGACGTCCGTGAGGTTGGTCGGATTGATCACGCGGCCGCTCGGGAGCGTGTACAGGTCGTCCTTGAGCGGACTGGCGCTGCTGGAGGCCGCGAGCGCAGCGCAGACGACGGCGGCGAGCGCCACGAAGCGCACGAACGACACCATTTCGCTTCTTCTCTTCGTGTCTTGTTGCTTTTCTTGCAGAAATGCGGAACTGGCGCAGAGGTCGCTAGCTGAAAGGGTAAAGGAAAGGAAAGGAAGAGAGTCGGAGCCAGGTAACCATCACTCTGGATTTCTACCTGGTTTTACAGACAATAATGTAAACACGTTTCAACACTTGCTTCCAGTACTACCTGGCTTTAAAGTATTTGACCAAATATTTTGTGACAAAAAAGTGACCAGTTCATTTCGGACATGTTTTCTACCAATTGACGTCAACGATTCGGTATCTTGTTGATGTCACGAACTGGCCAAATCGACGAGTGTCTTGAAAGCCAACACAGCCGAAATACCCGACTGTAGAGCGTGTGGTGAAAGCTTCGCCACCACCTACATCGGCCGTGCGCGTTGATCGCACGTCTGGCTGGCATTGAATGTGCGCTGATCGTTCTTCATGCGACTATGTACGTGGGACTGCCCACGCGACTGTGGACATGAAATTGTGAGGCGTGTGAGACTGTGTGGTTGTTTCTCTCATCAGGACGTTGCCATGGGAATATGAGGTGCGGGCAACAATTCAGCATGGATTCCCTATGGGCTCCGTTGGCAACCACCAAAGTGATGGCACGATCCTGGAGGAGCTTGCGTGTGGTTCATGTTGGATCACTTTGCATTTTACTTTGCACAATACAATCGACAACAACAGTTCAGGAGGTGCCAGCTCCTCCATCGTGTTTTGCTCTTCCCGATCGAAACGAACCACACCGACGCATTCTTACAGGCATCAAGAAATGGCGTCGCTGTCGTCGATGGCGTGCATAGTAGTTGCTCCCTCAGGGATCGGCCAATCTCGTTGTATTAGATGCACCAATACAATAAGGTATCTGAGAACCTAGGTGCAGAGCTTCATTGTTGCTGTAGAGCGTACTTACATTGGTACATTGACGCACGTAATATGAGCTGCTACTATCCTGCGCTGCAGAACGCGAAGTCGCTTCAGACGATGTCTGACGGATTGGTTGATGCCATTCTGGAGGTTCTCAACAGCCCCATCAAACAAAATGCTTTGCTTTGGTATCTGTTAATATGATTCCGCTTAATGGAGCATTGTGCTCGTAATTCGGTGCCGTTCTGAACTCAAGCGTCCACCAGTCGCACCACACACAGTCAAAGCGCAGAAGCAGCTGATCCAAATACGAGTACGAGCTGCGCCACGTATATTCTGCTACGCCCCACGCGTACGGTCCTCTGATCGACGGCTGGACATCAGGAGCGCCAGGCTTATCCTAGCGAGTACGATACGAGAAGCTGCGCCGAGTGGCTCCAGCGCGGCTGGCGAAGTGATCGCGCCCCAAGTGCTGAATGCAGCAGCAGCAGAGCGGTGGGACATGGTGCGTGCGCTCCTGACGGTAGATGCAGGCTCCTACACACTGCTCCAAATAGACCAGCGAGTTGCGAGGGATTTGTTTGACCGAGCTATGGCGCTTGGAAATGTGCGACTACTGCAAGAGCTGCTCAGCTGCAGGCTTCACGAGCAAATAGAAGACAGTTCGCGATTTCTACAGCGACTGGCAGTCAGCGTCGTGCGCGAAGGCGATCCCGAATCGCTGATAGCACTGCTTCAGAAGTGCCACCAGACTCCTTCCGCGATTAACCAGCAAGACGATGGTGCGTTTCCAGAAACAGCTCCGCTCCTGATAGCAGTGGAGCAGGACAATGAGCGCGTCATCGGTGTACTCCTCGATTATGGTGCAGACCCAAACGTCGCGGTAAGCACTCCTGAAAAGTGGACAGCGCTGCATACGGCGGCTGAATGGGGCAACTCCACAGTGATGACAGGACTGATACAAGCCGGAACAAACGCTGAAGCTCGCTCCACGGAGGACGACACGCCGCTGCACATTGCGGTCCGGAACAACCACATCGAGGCTGTGAGCGCTATTATCAGAGCTGGTGCTGACGTAAATGCAAGGAATTCCAGTGGTCTGACGCCTCTCCACATCGCGTCCATTGAAGGCTGCACATACATCATGACTGCACTGCTTCGACAGAGCGCTCTCGTGAACGCCCGGGACGAGAACGGGTGCACGCCGCTTCATCTGGGGGTGTTCTTTGGCGAAAACGGCGCGAAATTCGCGACTGGCGCCGAGGACACGCAGGTCGCAGTCGTGAACCTGCTGCTGAGGAATGGCGCAGATGCTGAGATCCGCGATGCAGAGGGGAAAACTGTTCTGGAGTGCGCTTAGAGAGGCAGGTACGCCGTGATCGTGGCGTTGCTGATCGACCAAATCCAGTAGAGAGAAGAAGAGACAGAAACATATTTGAGGAAGTGACGGAAGAAAATATAGTGATTACGCCTAGATGATCAAAAAAAAATTGACATGTTCAGTCATAATGCTTGAAATTCATTCAACCCGGTATCCTGGTGTAAAAAAAGCACCAATAGGTGCGGCATCCAATGGACACCTGGGCATCTTCCAGTGGCTCTTGATAAGTGTCTATGACGATCGTCGCTACCCAGAAGAAGAGAACAAGAAACAAGCGTACAGACCCGCCATGACTGAAACCGTGAGCGCCGCGGCCGGGAACGGCGACGTGGAAAGTATCCAGTGGCTCCATCTGCTCCGAGACTCCCGAGAGCACCCATGGTACGACATTACACCAGCTGCGGAGAACGGTTGTTTGAACCTCGTCAAGTGGATGGTGGAGAACGCGCATCTGCATATGAATGTCTCGGACATTGCGAGCACCGTGACGACCAAGGCAACCTGGAGATACTGATCTTGCTGCACGAATATGCAAACTGCAGGTGATACGGGCTCACGATGGACGCTGCAGCGGTACACAACCAGCTCCATGTCGTCAAGTGGCTCCATGCAAATCGCACTAAAAGTTGCGGCACTGCCGCGATGGACGCAACTCATGTCGTCAGGTGTAAATTGTGTAGATTATATGACGCATGTTGTATTCTAATAATGACTCATTACAGACTGAGTTATTATCAATCCTACGTTGCTAATGAATCATAACCAACACATCTGATCCCCACCAGATGGGCATTTCTCCACTCATGCAGACGTTGGGTTTTGGACTTGGACCTCGGCGTCCTGGACCTTCCCCATCGCGTGTTCTGGAGTTCGCGAGCTCGGGTCGTCGGGTCATGTGATACCCACGCATTCACAGCGCATGATCTTCTCTTGCCATGATCTGCTTGTATGTGCACAGCATATCACTGCGTTGGACAGCAGGATCGAGCGTGGCTGTGCATGCGGATCCTGAGCGTAAGACACATAACTTGCACTTGCATTTTATATAGGGATTTGTATAGACACTTAGCTGCCAGTAACACATACACAGAGAGAGAAGGATCAGACAAACAATAAGCGCTCGCGTGCTCAATCTACTCACTTTCAAGTTTACCCTCAACACTACATTTGGTAGCACTTGTTGGTCCCTTCAAGCACCCCGTCTGCGGCCTACCTCGAACGCTTCCTCGCTCTTGCTGATTGTCCATCCGCTTCGTCCGCTCCGTCCCACCATTCTGTCCGCCCCGCTCCGTCCGACCGTTGCGTCCGACCCTCCGCCCGCCAGCTCCCGTCTGCGCATCCTCGCCCTCCGCTTTGTGGTAGTGGCGTTTGTTAGGTAATAATTTGCACTGTGCGCCTGTGACGGTGTTTGGTCGTCAAAACATCTGCCTCCGTACTAGCTAAGGGTCGGTGAACCCAATTTGTGGCTAGTACGCGATATCTGAGACGATCAGATTTACTCTGTCTCCGTAATTGGTGTGTCATCCGCGTCGTACTGACAACTGTGATTGTGGTTTGATTTGATTTGATTGAAGTCGCCGCATCCCGACCCCTTGATGCCCCGCAGCTCCAAGAAGCCCAAAGCCTCCCGTCCACAAGGAGACTTCCGCGAACTCGCCGTGGAACATTCCGACGCCGCAGATAGAGCAGGGGAGACCTCCTGCAGCTCATCCTTCGCGCCCAGCGCTTATCAAAGGCCCCGCTAAAGCACTCGCAGACCAACATGGTAATGGATAAAGTTTGTCGCGTCAACGGCCGCATCTGCGTGGCTATTAACCACTTGGCTGGCGCTGAAACGTACATCGTGCGTGGCATCGAGAAGGCTTTGCGATTCGTTAAAGAAGATTAATTAACTTCTTTCAGTACTTCCACTCTGTTGACTTTGGAATTGTCGACTTAGTAGTTCCTTCACACAAAAATGAATACTGCCTATACTGCGTCGAGCTCTGAAGAGTTGATGTGGCATATGGTCACAATGCTAAGTCAACAAAACGGGTTGATGGCAAGAATGGTTGACACTCAACGCATGAGTGGGTTGAAGCTCGATTCTCACCTTTCAAGTTATGGTGGAAGCCTGGCGGAGTCCTACGCGCTGTTTTACAACCAAATGGTGCAGTACTTCGAAGCAAGGAGCGTGGCTTGGCAAGACAATAATATTAGCACCCGTGTATTAGCTGTTCTAGGCGGTGCCTTGCACGGCACTGCTGCCCAGTGGTACGTCATAATGAAGCCCGATATAACGACAGTCCCGCAACTTTTTGAAATGCTGGAGAGGGAGTTTGTCCCAGCCGACTTGCAACTACGGCTTCGAGAGGAATTACGCAACCTGAACCAGCGAAACTGTCGCAATTTAGCGGATTACGTGACGCACTTCAGAGGCATCACGAACCAAGAACACAGATGACTCACTTTGACAAAGTCGTGTACTTTAATCAAGGCTTGCTCCTTGTTACAAGGATCGAAATTCAGTACCGGCGCTGTGCGAACTTGGCTGACGCTGTCACTGTTGCGCTTGATTTCGATTGGTCGCACTATGGTATTCGTTCTGGGGTTCCTCGTCAAGAACGGCGTAGGCATTACCAAGAACGAACAAGCGAACACCGCCTGAGGGCGGACTCTCCAGTGCCAATGGAAATTGGCAACGTACAAGTGGTCAGCCGTGAAGAATGCATGCAAAAAACTTGTGTTTTACTCCCAAAAAAACGGTCATCGTCTCTCTGATTGGCGAGCTCGCCCGGCTCGTAGAACCACTGCACGTGCTGTGAACATCATGGATGAACTGCAAGGTGATATACTACGAGATGAAGCTATCGTTTCCGGCAAGTTCACCATCAACATGGGTGAAACTTCCCAGTTAAACCCGGCGCCTACACAAGAATCAAGAATTCCATCCTGGTCCACAAAAGGGCTGTTTTGAAAGAAGGGTCTGATTGACGGAAAGGAAGTAACAATTCTTCTGGACAGTGGCGCGGCGGTGAATGTAAATCGACCCGGATTGGCTTCGCGAATCTCAACAATTCATCAAGGCCAATTGAAGCGTTTCGACGGCTCCATGGCCCCTGTAAAACACATCAAGAAAGTGTCGGCTACTACGCAAATGGGCGAACAGGAGTTTGGATCCGTGGAATTCCTGGAGTCTGAGCTGGCAAGTGATCAAGATGTCATCTTCGGCAACCCTTGGTTTGCAGAGTTTCAGCCCTGCATCGACTGATGCACCCACGAAGTGGTAATTCCTCGACGCAGCGAGTATGGTGAAGCAATTGACGAGACAACAGAGGCAGCCAAAGCTCGAAGAGATTTCCAAAAACGTCTTCACCAGAAATTGCTGGTCCGGGAGTCCCGTTGGACGGGAGTTTTTCGCCCGTGTGATGAAGCGCGTCCCGGTCCACGTACCTTTCGCTTCCCAGATTTTCTCGTTCCCTCGTCTGGCGTCTCAGTCAAATGCCGCGTCCCATCCGGGTCGATATTTAGGTCGGGTTTGACCCAGATTGTCCAGTACCGACCCAGATT
>JAADVN010000882.1:0-12434 GCA_023335535.1 Globisporangium spinosum | reverse complement strand
TCCTCTCTCTCCGTCAGTCAATTGTCGATACACCAAAAGCCGTCAGCATTCATAGCGAATCCAAGTGTGGGGGCATTGTAGAGTTTTGCGGGGCGTCTTCCTCAGGAACAGACAGTTCTGGTGCTTTAGCTTTGGCTGTTGGTCGTCACGAAAGAACTCCCTTCTCATTCATTCACTCCCAGCACGATCGACAATCTTTGCATTACTCTTTCAACCGAGTGAGCACGAATGAAAGCCATGGCAATATCGAAATTTGCTCATGCAGTTCACGCATCGCTGGATATTTGCCCAGCAGCACACTGCTAGTGCTCAGCACAGCTCGCCGTTGGACAAGTAGTTTCGGGACGACTGGAGCGTTAATTCTGATTTCCGAGAGACAAAGGGGATACAAGTTATTGTGGTCTCAGTGCGATTGATTGTTGGGAAGCTAGTGAAGAACGCCAGAGAATCCATGCACGGTTCCTATCTTTCTTTCCTTCAGGTCGAATTGAATTGGCCATTTTGCATTCGTCTCCACAAAAAGTAATCGCACACGTCACATATTATTGCCGCGTATGTGCGCCACACCAAAGTCAACTTCCTTACGAATCCCAACTGTGCACACGTCACAGACAAATGGGCCAACCAAGCTTCAAGCAAATTGGATTTTTTCCAAAATGCCATGTTGGTGGAGTCCAACGTCGCGGGGTCGAGCAGTGAAACATGTCCTTTGGAAAATCAGAAAATGTGTCGGAGCAAGTAAGCCTCCGTCTGCGGATCTGAGACCCCTGTTCGAACCCTCTCCATCTCGTCATTCTCAAATTTGCCTCACACAACCAACTAGCAACCAACAAGCTAGCAAGCATCTTCGCCACCCAGCAAGTGCCTCACAATCCCAAAGCCTTAAAGCCCGACAAACTCCCAACATCATGTGCTGCGACGATCTCTCTAGCTGCCTCTGCGGCGCCATGTGTTGCTACTGTTGCATGGGCGGCGCCGATTCTGACAATCGAAGCCGTCGTCGCGACCACTGCCATGGACCAAACCACGGACCGGTGTACGTGCAGCCGGTCGTCGTCTCCACCTACCCCGTGAACGGCAAGGCGCACCGAGGCGGACACCAGCCGAACGGCTACTACTACATGCAGACATACCGCCGTTAATCGAGCTGAGTGGATGCTGCAACAACCCAAATAGATAAACAAATTGCATATAGAGTAAGGTAGATGGTTGGTCATCTAAAGAAAATAGTAATTTATGAGCCAACGTTCAACAGTAAATGAATGCTAACACGGAAACAACGCATTGTCGATGGCAGCAGGGTGAATGAACTTTGCTGTGACGTCTGGATTTGCAAGTTTAAGGCTTTTCATCTTGTCGTTGAATGCCAGTTATCACGTGTTTGCGCCGCGAAACGCGAGCTGCAAGTGTCCGCCTGTAATGAATGATTCGCGAAGCACCTCGGCGAGCTCTTCCCAGAATCCCCAAGCGCCGGTTGATTGCATGGGGCGGTACTTGTCGATCGACGGAATCACCTCCGTGTGGCTAAGCGTCAATTGCGTCGATTGGTTGTAAAGGACTTTGCCGATTTGCAACATACTTGACTATAAAATCGCCAAGGACATCCCTCTTGTCTGCAAGGTCCTGGTGATTTCGAGCCGAATTCGCATATTCGATCTTGTGAATGCTGATCATGTACACTTTCCAGACGAGCTCGAATAGCGAACGCATCCGCGTCCGATCGTTTGCCACGTCAAAGCTCTCGGGTGAGCTCAATGTAGCCATGTTTTGTGGTGGTTGTTGCCTCGAACCCTCCTTGTTGGCCCACGGGTTGAGGTTCAAAACGACACACCTCCGTTGATTCGTCCACAAAAAATCGCCAGCGCCACATTGCTATGTGGACCACACGGACTACTCTGCTACAAATACCAAGTGCGCACACGTCACAGACAGGAAACTGAGACACTTTTTCTTCAAACAAATTGGATTTGTTGGATTTTTCCCACAGTGCTGGAGTCCAACGTCGAGCAGAGAAACATGTTGGATTTGAAAAAGAATGTGAGGCTTGTTGGACTCACCACCAACCACCTTCAGGGAAAATCAAAAAAATGCATCGCTACCAAGTCTTTGTCTGTGGTGCTGGGATCCAGTTCGAGCTCAAGCTGACCTTGACCTGCGCTTTCCATCTCTTCATTCTCAAACTTGCCTCAGACAACAAGCAAGCACCTTCGCCACCCAGCAAGTGCCTCACAATCCCACAGTCCGAAAAACTCTCTCAAGCCTCTCTCAAGAACACCATGTGCTGCGACGACCTCTCCAGCTGCCTCTGTGGCGCTATGTGCTGCTATTGCTGCCTGAGTAGCGCCGCTGAGTCCAACCGGCGTCGGCGCGAGTGCCGCAATGGACGGAGCCACGGACCGGTGTACGTGCAGCCGGTCGTCGCCTCCACTACCCCCATGAACGGGAAGGCGCACCGCGGCGAGTATCAGCCAAACGGATACTACTACGTGCAGAGCAACGAGGTGTTGTACCACCCAACGCAGTACGGCCATCAGCAGCCCAAGCGACGTTGATCAAGCGGATACTGCACGCAAAAGCAAAACTAAACACTAATCAGACTAGAGCAAAATAGACACATGTATGTATAGCAGAAGGATGTAAATTATGATCCAACATACGGAACCCAAGGCAATACCGATAGCAGTAGTGATGTAAATGAGCTTCCACGTGGACAATCGCAAAACCCAAGCTCCAACAATGTTCTTCTTCAGCCAAACCTGATTAACCTCCTGTCACTGCTGTCCCGTTCGAATGAGATTGTCAAGCATCCTTCGCTTCTCGCGGACACAGAAACTGAGCTCTTCGTTAATCTCTTTTGCCGCGTAGCTGTTCTGGCCGACTCTACGGAGCTCTTCTTGAAGAGCTTGGATTTTCCGCTTCGAACCGCACAGTTGCTCTTCCATGAACCTCGTTTGCAGGATGCTGAACTGTAACTTTGCGTTCGCGATGTTCTGAAGCACCAACTCCTTTTTGCTCCGCCAGAATTCTCTTTGCAGTGATGCGACCTCAGAGTCCAAGTCCACAGCAGCACCCGCTCCACGTCGTCGCTGACGAAGTTCAGCTCTTCGATTGAAACTCGCAGTGCTCAGTTGTGTCGCGGTGTCTTGGTTGATGTCGTTCTCCATGTCGTCGTCGGTAATGACTGCAAGATCATCGTCTTCGTCCGCAATTCTCACTGGTTGTACGATTTGAGGTGGTTCAACTGGAACTGTCGGGGCAGAGGTGCTGTAGAAGCTGCCCACAGATACCAGTGATACAAGGGCTGGTCGGCGCTTCAGCGACTGGCTGAGATAAGCAAGCTGGCGCATGAGCGATTGATCCACAAGTCGATCTTTCGCCTTGCAGTTGAATGCCGCACAAAGTTCTCTCCAAGTGTTGAACAGCTTCACCGGCATGCAGTTCAAAAACGAGTTACCACCCGCGTTGAGCGCCCCGCAAAGCACGCCAGCGACTTCATCCCAAAATCTCAGCGATTCGGTTGACTGCAACGGGCTGTACATGTCGATCGAAGGGATTGTCACCGTGTGGCTGAGCATCGACCGATTTCGCTGAGCTATGGTGTGGTGGAGATTGTAGAACTTTCGCCAAAACTGCTCTGAGAACAGCACATCCACCAGTCTAAAACAAACAAAAACACGAACGTAAAGATCAGTTATCGATGCTCTCGATCCATTTCTTGCAAAGTAGGTGAATACACTTACTTGATCGTAGGATCGTCATGCTGAGCTCCGACTTTGTCTGCAAGGTTCTGGCTGTCTCGAACCGAGTTCACAACCATATTTGCCACAGAGTGTGCGCGCTCGCTCAACTTGCTTGTACTACGCCGATGCTCTCGAATGAGCGCAATGTAGCCGTGCTTGTGGTCGTTGCCCTCGGACCCCCCTTGTCGATTCACTTTGAGCTTCAAGCGGGACACTTCCTTTCGCAACTCCTTCGAGCGGTACTGCTCAAGCGGTTCGTGAAGCAGTTGGTCCGATTCTATGCTGACTGCGTCAGCACTACTCTGCTGGGTGCTGAAAGGTTTCGCTGGGACCATACTCGCGGAAGCGACGATTTGTCTTTGGCACAGCAAGTCGCGCGTGGAGCTATTGTTGCTGCTGGGGGTGTTGCAGTTGGAGTTGGTCATCCGGCCAACGCGCATCACAGGCGGCCAGTACGTCTCTTTTGTAGCCCTTCTCTTCTATTGCCGAGCGCGTAGCTCTGTCGCTTCTTGCGGGCGTCTGTGTGCTTGGTTGAAGATTGCAAAGTGAGAGAGAGCAAGCCCGCATCCGCATTGCGGAAAAGGAAACCTGCAACTTCAACTTCCCTCGTTACAATGTCTATACTTAAAGCATCATGCTGACATATTTTGCTTTAGTGACGCTGGTGTAGTGACATCTGCAAAAAGAAACTTGAAATGTCGTGGAGAAGCTGAAAAGAGATCAATTGGATTGATCAAAGCTCATATTGACAAGGTTGGAGCTGAGGAGAGATTGTACGTTTTTGGCATGAAAAATGTTCGTTTCTTTTTATTAGAAATCAAAAAAAAGAGGAGAAAACTCTACGAGGGGCGTCGCAGGGATGGTGTTGGTTGGGGAAGAGAAGGGGGGAAGGACGAAGTGCGGTACTGCGAGCCACTGAAATGCAGCTCCAGAGGAGGCACCGCATAGCCGAACTTGGTGGGCAGTGCTTTCCCTTGGACTTCGCTCTGCTGCAGGCTGAAAGTGTGATCGTCGCTTGGCTCGGATCGTCAAATTTTCCTTCAGCTCAGCCGATTTGGTACGTGCTCTTCTTTTTCTTCTTCATCCCTCTCCTCACCACGCGCGTTGCGAGAAAACACGCCCCAGCTGCTGCTATAATTACTTTTACATGAATGCGTCTTCATCAAAGTCATCATCTTCGTCGAACTCGTAGTCCATCTCCATAAAGTCCACCTTCCAACGGAGAATGCCGCCGATGCCACCGAAGCCCTGGCAGAACTGCGCGCCCTCCTGGGATTTGGCCGTCACGAACTCTAGCGTCGTACCGAACTGCTTGTAGTTGTTCGCGAACCACTCGACCAGCGGGATGCGCTCGACGGTCTCAAGCTTCGCGCCGGTCTCGGCGTCAACAAAGTTCGACTGCACGTTCTCTTCTGACGGGGACAGGATCTTCCAGCTCTCCACACCAGTGACTTCGTTACGGAGCGTGTAGCGGTGGTGTGGCAGGTCTTCCCACAGGATCAGCGTCTCCACAGCACCGAGGTCTAGCGCCTTCATGGTGTCGCCCACACTGAAGCAGTATTTGCCCGTGTCCAGCGCGATCTCCTCCATGTACTTGACGATGAGCTTCTTCTCCTGCACGAACTTGACGTTCGCAAGCGTCTCCGCGGCAAGCTCAATCGCCTGGTTGAAGCCGTTCTCGCCACCGTACGACACATCGACGATCTTCACGACAATATCGAGAAGACGCTTGTCAAACAGGTCACTGCCGTTCAGCTCGTTCTTGAAATCGGCCGAACCGGCGAGCACCAAGTTCGAGATGTTCGGGCGGTCGTTCGTGATGAACATCTGGGTCGCGATTTCCGCGACCTTGCGCACAAAGTTGTGGCGCTTCTCAAGACGGATACGCGCGAAACGCAGCGCGGACTGACCACCACGACCGTGCTTCTTTGGCAGATCCACCGAGAACTTGTGCAAGATCTCACGCGAGCTACCTGCGACCGTGCCGTACAGCGCTCCGTTACCGTCCATGACGATGAATCCGAAGCGGTCGTTGTCCTGCAGCAACTCGCCCAACGCCTCCGTGTGGAACTTGTTGTCGCACATGTACAGCGACGTGTTGATCGGCTTGAACGGCTCGAAATCGATGTTCACACGCTTTTCCTTGCCTTCGTCGGTGATGATCGTACCACAGTAGATGATCAGACCGTTCGGTGGGCACTTGTTGTACAGCTTGAGACGCTGCTGCGTCGAGGTAATCGCACCGAGCACCGACAGGCGGTTCACACGCGACTTGATGTTGGACGCCGTACCCATTTCATCGGCAAGCATCTTGGACACACGCGAGATCTGGTCCTTTGGCGGGATGATCAGCGAGATCATGCTCGTGCCATTGCTGCACACACGCACACACACAAGGGGAAAGCAAACCGAGGTCAGTTGAGGTCATTCAAGCCCATGCCTTTCGCATTTTACACAAAGCAAATGCAAAGACCCCTGTGCATCGCAGCGATTCACAAAACGTACCCTCTCGCAAGCTGGAGAGACTTGATGAGCTTCTTCACCTTGAAGAGCTCGACCTGGTCGTCCGCGGGGTTGGTCGCCATCGTTCTTGTCTGCTGCACGTCGCTTGCTCCGCTGTCTGTTGTCGCTGCTGCGCTTCGCGTGAGATCCCGCCGTAAATGTCAGTTCTCTTGGCTCTCCTCCCCCCGTTTGTAGCTGCTCGCGATCAGTGGTTTTGCCACCAACCGCAGTCCAATCAACCCATTCTTTGAAATTCCGATTCTAGACGCGATTGTTTTTGTTTCACTGCATAAATAGCCATATTTACCTCGTTCAAAACAAAGGAATCTTCGATTTCAGCCAATCATCATCATAATCAGTAAGAATTCAGCCAATGGTAGTACGCTGCGCACTCCCAGCGGACTGTTTCACTTGCGAGTAATTGCACAAATAGACCCAAAACGAGTGTTGTTGCATTGAAATTGGACAAATGGAATTACACTATCGTGTCTCACAACTGTGACGTCGTCCATCATTATGTGTAGAGCGACGAAGGGTTCGCGCGGTGGTGCTCGTGCGGCACGTCGCGCACGAGGTGCAGCGCGTGCGGCAGTACTTCCTCGATCGCAGCAAAGTTCTCCCACACGGCCTTGGGCTTGCCCGGTAGCGTGATGATCAACGTCTTCGCGCGGATGCCAGCGACTGGACGAGACAAGATCGCCTTCGCAGTGATCTTGCGCGAATCTTCGAGCATTGCGATCACGAAACCGGGGATCTCCTTGTGCAAAATGCCCTGCACAACGATTCATCGATGGGGATTCAGTGCTTATAACAAGAAAGATAGAATCGCACATGTGTTGCATACCTTGATTGCCTCGGGTGTCACGTCTCGAGGACTGAAACCGGTGCCTCCCGAAGTCAAGATCAGGTCGACGGCGTCGGTGTCCGCCCATTCCATTACGATCTTCTGGATCTGGTCGATCTCATCTGGAACGACCGCAGTCGCGACCACATCCATCTTCGCCGTTTTCAAACCGTAGAGCACGTCGACCATCGCTGGGCCACTCAGGTCCTTGGATTCTCCCTTCGAGACCCGGTCGCTGATCTGTTGTCCATTTCACGCAGAGAATGGATGAGCATGCGAAGTTGCTCTCAATGGTGTGCATCAAAACAAAAGTCTCACCGTGAGCACAGCAGCTCGGAATTGCTTGAGAGGAATAGCGAGCTTCGATTCGCTAGAAGGGTGAGCTGGTGAATAGTGGTGGTTGTCGTGCTGGTGCTGGTGCTGGTGGGGCGAGCTTGAAGCCTCGGCTTGAGCGACATGGTTCCCAAACGAACTGTCAAGAACGTACGCTTGAACCCCATCGCCAAGTCGAATCTCAGTGCCAGTGGGCAAGCTCAACAGCGCATTTGCATTGCGGCAGCTACGAAGAGAATCAAATGCAGTATTTAGTAACTTTGGTACAACTTCTCAGAGCAAAAGCAGTCAAAATTATAACCCTGTACCTTAAAAGTCTCGAGCTGATCTGGCGACCAGTACTCGTCGCAATAAATTTGAGCTGCTTTGCATCCCAGGCAATCGTAGCGCGGTGGAACTCCGGGCGTTCGAGATCCAGCTTGATGGAGTGCGAGAGCGAAGCATGGATCTTGGTGTGGTGGCACTTCTCGAGTGGCAGACCGCGTAGTCGCTTCAGCGCAGGCTGCACCAGCAAATGACACGTCGTGAAGGAGCTCACGGGGTTGCCAGGCAGCGCGAACGCTAGCTTCTTCTCCCCATTGACATCAAGTGTTGCAAAGGTCGTGGGCTTTCCAGGCTTCATGAAGAGGCGGCCAAAGTGGACCTTTCCGATCCGCTCGAGAAGCGGTTTGATCAAATCGTGGTCACCCTACAAGAACGCGCACAGACCAAAGTTAGAAAGCTAGACTACGGCATCAGTTCAGAAAACGGATCCATCAATCGCATACCATGCTGACGCCTCCACTCGTGATCAAAATGTCGACCTTCTTGAATGCATCTCGGATGGTTTTCTCCAATGCGTCGTTGTCATCGCTGCAAACGCCAATGTCCACGGTCTCAACATTCCACTCCGAGACGAGCGACAGCAGCATCGGTCGGTTGCTGTCGCGGATTTTGCCTGGCGCGGTAGCTGAGAAAGCTTCTACCAACTCACTTCCAGTGGACAACACGCCAACCACAGGACGACGATGAACCTTGACTTCAGTCACGCCAGTCTATACAACGGTGGCAAGGGATTACAAATAAGCCCAATTAATTGACGCATTCACAACATTCAATACTCGTACGGAAGCTAGAACAGCGTACCGTTGCCAAAAGACCGATCTCCGCAGAAGTGACGAGCTCATGCGCGCCAACGAGCAGCTCACCCGGCATGATGTCCGAGCCAATGTCGCGGATATTCTGTCCCATTTTCACTCCCTTCAGGATCTTGACAGCAATCTCTTTTCTCGTGGTAGTTCCAGCAACTTCTTCGTCACTGTACACGCCCTCGGTGTCCTCGATCTTCACGACAGCGTCAGCACCGTCTGGAACTGGGGACCCCGTGGTGATATACGCGACTTGGCCCGCACTGATTGCCTTCTCTGGAACGTCCCCCGCTGCGATCCGGTCAGCTACTGGGAACTATAGAGCAGCAAATGCAACCAGTTTGTATATATCAGTGCTCAGTGTGGCAGTACTCATTACAGCTGCTCGATGGAAATGCCGGGTGATTTGTACCTGTCCTTCACCGTCAGCCGCCACCACAGCGTATCCATCCATGATTGACGCGCGGAACGGCGGCAATGGCTCCTATTTACACGTATCAAAGAGAAATCACAGCCCCACAAGCAGTAAACACACTCAGCCAATGAAGTGAGCTATGATGTATCACTGCCTGAATGACGAAGAGTTCCGTGGATCCACACGACTTACAGTGCTCAGCACCGGCTCAGCGAGCACGTATCCAACAGCTTTGTACGCTGGCAGCGCCACCACTTCGAGTGGCGCGGCGTTCGCCAGCACGACCTCCACGGCCTGCTCCACGCGCATCATGTCGTACGCGCTCTCGCGCCGTGTGGTAGACACGCCCTCGCTGCCGCAATCGCACTGGCCGCCCATTCTCGTCTCGTGCCAGTTCTTCGTGCGATCTGGGAATTGCGCAAATGTGGGCTTCACAATCAATTTTGAATCGACACTAAATGGTGTGTACCACTTTAATAAGTCATGCAATGGAATATAATGTGGTCTACCTCCAAATAGGCACACAAAGCAATTCCGCATTTTCCGCATTTTCTGCATTGAACAAATCAAGCACCGACGCAACAAGCAAGCAAACATGGGGCTGGAGATCGTGCGCCGAATGTCTCGTTACAAGTGGCTGCGACTGTTCATCACGCTCGCCATCTACATGATCGCGGTGCCGGGGACTGTGCGCTCGAGCACCTTTGGCGTTGCGGCTGCGAAAGTCCCGCCTCAAGAGCAGGAGTTGAAGCAGCAGGAGTTGCCACCGCGCGATATTGCGGACGATGAGGTCCGTGTCTACTACTGCACAACGTGCGGCTTCGAGCAGAACTTTCTCGAAGTGAAGACGTACCTCGAAGAGCGGTACCCGCACCTCACGGACCGCGTCTACGGCGAGAACTACGAGATCGACCCCATGAAAAAGGTACGTGAAAGCCATTTTCTTTGTTTATGCTTTGGTGGTAGGTATCCTCAATTCCAGTCTCTCACCAACTATGTGGCGCTTTGAATCGATTTATAGATGGCTGCCAGGGCACTGGGATATCTCCAGCTCATCTGCATGGTCTTGATGGTCTTTGGCGATTACGTACGTCCCAGTCTTTCTGACTTGTCTCGCCTTGCCTTTCTCATGTGGCTGTTGGTCCGACTGATTGAGTTGATCTCGCTTGCCTATCTTTTTTGTAGATTTTCCGTACGCTTGGATGGGATACGACACTGCTCCAGAAGGCTCTAGACAATCGCATCGGTTGTTTTGCGCTCATCCTACTCGTCGGGTCGGTCTCCCAGGGTCTCGTATCCACGGGAGCGTTTGAAGTGACTTTCAATGGTATCTGCCATATGCTCGACTCCGTGGACGTGGCTGCCTTGTCTTGGTAGTCTAAGTCATTGTTGTTTATTTGCCGTTGGTGTTTGTAGGCGACCTCGTGTTTTCGAAGCTCGAGATGGGGAGATGGCCAACGTTGGAGGTATGCGAGCGTGCTCTAAACAGGTGGTTCTCTATAAGAAAGCACTGACGATATCTGATGTTGTCTCTTGATGAATCGGATGCGCAGGAACTTTCAACGATTCTCGACGCCAGGGGACTAAATGAGCTGTCGATGTGATCAATTTGCACCTCAGCAGGTGGACCAACAGGAAGCACTAACGATGCAAAAAATGGAAGTCTAATTTCCAAGTCAGGTTTAGTGCAAGAAGTGAAAGTCAAATGCAGCAATCGAGTGAAGAGAAGTTCTGATAAACGCGCAGAGGTACGATGATTGTCCTCTTCTCACCACTGCACTAGTGTTGGCACCCCAGCCAAGCTTCGATCGTCGGATTGCACGGATTGCCAACACCGTCGCGAATCTGCTTCTTTCTCATTGCGATGTACAGAATGTTGGAGTTGCACGATATTGGCATCCTGCGAGTATTGTAGCACATTTCGGTACGGTTACCAGGCACCTCGCACTGGCGATAGAGCATCCCATTGCATTTACTCATGAACTCTGGCGTGAGCGGGTCGTCGATCATGCCGGGGATCTCGGGATACACCTTGCAGACTGAATTCGAGAACTGAGCAAAGACGTTCCGTGTCGCTTCCATTGCGATGTGGTCTGTGTGATTGATCGGGAGGCACGATGCTGGTGCAAACCCTTGCGACAGCGGGAACGATTGGCAGAACGAGTTGCTCAAGTTGCACACGTTGTCGAGGAAACCGTTGCAACACATGTACGCTCGGGTGGACGCAACAAATGACTCGAGTTTGGCGAGCGGTGCCAGGTTCGGCATGCTCTTGATCGAGACCATCAGCGGGAGCGCCAAAAACTGAAGATTCTGAAGGTCCGTGAAATTGGGAAGCTCTTCGACCGAAAACAACATCCTGAGTGTCAGAGACTGCAGGCTTTTGAGACCACGAAATGATGGTAAGCGCGGTAAAAGGGGGTGCACGCCGAGAAGAATGAACGTGAGCGAGTTCATGTTCTTGAACATGTCATCCGGAAGCGAGAGAAGACCGGAGACTCGGAATTTGCCTTCGATGACCCTGTCAGTTTGAGCATCAGGTTGGAGGAGTGAGATCTGTCCATCAGGTGCCTCATGACGCACTCATACTTCTTACAGATATTCGAGCTTCGTGAACTCCTTGATCCACTCTGGAAAAGTTTCTGTGTTGGTCTAAAACAGAGACCTGCGCCAAAAGCCAAAGACGCATAAGGGGTCAACAAACGAGTCGATTATGCAGGAACGATATGGAGAAGCTCACACAGACGTACAGGTGCTTCAGATTCTTGCAGCGGCGCAGCTCCTCAGGAAACACTTGCAGTTGGCGGTTGATCAGCTGTGTCGTTTGGAGATCTCCAGTTGCAGCCAGCTGGCCTACTTTTTCGATTATGTTTCGCGGATTGATCCACTCTCCAAACATCTTTGGGGCTTTATCTCCCGCGACCATTGTCAGGCAGGGGCACTGCGCGGAGTCGCCGTCTCTGATCCACGTCCATCGTCGCGCAAAGACGACGTATCCGGGTGACTTGAGCACGCTGGCGCTGCGGTCGTGCTGCTCATGTACACGAACGTGCAGACGAAAAGTGGGATTAAGACGAACAGGAGGCCAACTGGATGACGAGTTGGGTACAAGCTCGAAGGCTTGGTATTCTCCGGCGGTTGACGTTGGTGGACTAGTCGCAGTAAGCGGGTGAATCGATGGCAGAGCGCGAGGTTCGTTCCGACGCGCGTGAAGAAACCAAGCACTGTTCGAATGTGCAGTGAGTTGAGACTCTTGCCGATCACGTCCATATGCACAGGATCTGCTATCACGCGCTAGTCGCTCGGGTCGTCCATCTGGGAATACTTCCAAGTTTGTGATGCCCAACGCGTCACAGGTTAGGATTGCTGTGCACGTGCACAACAGATCAAAGCCGTCCTTCTCTTGCCGTGATCTGCCATGCACGTGCGCAGCAGATCACACCGTTGGACGGCATGCACGGCATGCAGTTCAC
>JAADVN010000881.1:0-12446 GCA_023335535.1 Globisporangium spinosum | reverse complement strand
TGGCTCTTCTGCCGCGGCCCCGGGCGGAACGCTCTTTTCGTTCGGAGGTTTGTTTTCTCTGCCTCTCGGGGCTCAGAGACTGATCCTGACTGCCTGCGGCTGGCTGGGGCTGACCGACCCCAACAAACAACTGGCTGACTGGCCGGCCCAGTGTCCGTCCGCCCGCAGTATGGAGAAAGAAAAGAAGGACTGGAAGAGGGGACGGGCTGGGCTGCTGCTGTTGTGTTATGCAGCAACCCTCACTCACCAAAGCGGCCGCGCACACACCATCCTGCCCAGCATTCACTTGCTTGGCGAGTCCTGTCGCCCATTAGCCATTATATTAGATTAGGTTAGCTCATGCAGGTTTGTGTGTGTGTTGTGAGAGAGAAAATCTTGGGAATATCACTTGTTGCAGGTAAAATCCATTGCCGTTTTTAGAGGAATTGTGAGCCAATCGGAGAAGGAGAGGAAACGAGACATGTCATCGTTTTAGCGAGGGTATATGTTCTAGAGGTATTCTCAGTCCCCACCGCATTGTTGTAGTACTTGTGAAATTTTTTCGCGATGGTGGTTTGTCTGAACCCTGAATCCCTGGGGTTGAGATGTTGATGTTGTGTTTGGTAGGAGGACAATCCCGCATATCCACCCACTTGCTCTCGCTGGCCCCTTTCCACCCACTTGGGTCCGTCCAACCAGGATGAGGACGTGAGAAAAAAAGCCCATGCTAAGGGCGAAAAAAGACTCGGAAAGGAAGTTCACGGGTTGCGTGTGTGTTTGTGTGTTTGGGGGAGAAGGCGCTTTTGAGCATACTGGACACCAGTCAGAATCAAGAATGGCAATCGAAGCTGCTTGCTTCGAATAAACAAAACAGCGATTTACTTTTTTTCAAACAGTAACCCCAATACGGACAAGTGTCCGCACGTGGCGACCGAGGTTGCTGGGTACTGGCTCTTTTTGGTGGAAGAGGAGGATGGAGAGGACGAGTGCGTACGTAGATGTTATGCTAGTGCTGCTGCTGGCGTACATGGCGTTCGCGTCCTGTTCAGACCATGTTCGTGGCGGCTTCTTGCCGTCCCAATGACCATCCTCTCCCACTAAATGTAAAAAAGCACTGGCCAACAAGTTGCTACATGCATGCAATGCCTAGCCGCATGCGGACAGGGAGACCAATCGCTCGCGGCCAGGACACATTGAACACATCGAGATCAAGTCCGCACAAGCAACCAAATCGTTCTCAACCACATGATGGGAGAAGGTTCGCTCACTCGCTGCTGTTTACGTATTCGGAGCTGCTGACGCACGCACGCCCCCGCCTCTGCCCTGGGCGGACCATAATTTAGCTGGCGACAGCGTGCAGGTCGCTTGTTGCACTTCCACATGCACATTCGCAGTGTTATTTTTAGAAGTTTTGTCAACCAAAAATACATCTATCAACGCGAATGTATTTAGAAAATCGAAGCTCTGGTTGATTGACTGTGTGTGTGTGTGCGACTCCCATCATGAAATCATGAAAAATGGCATGAAGATACCCCGCAACCAGCAGAAAAAGAACGAAAGAGCAAAAATAGAAACATGGAACGACCGCACGCGCGTCGCTTCGCGGGAAATGGCTTCACTTCGAAAGAAATCAGAATGAGCCGAGATACACTTTTGGAGGGAGGGATAAAAATAGACAAACGCTGTTGTCGTTTCTGATATCCAGACCTCTCTTTGTTTGACTTTTTTTGAAAATTTCAGACATCAGTGGCCTTCAAGACCACACACTTCTTGCACGGTCTTTACATGCATGGTGGTGGACAGTACCCGTCATTCGGACCCCCCACACATAGCACAGCACAGCGGTTGGTCCTGTGTTCAGATTCAACAGGCGAGCGTGATGATATCTTTGCGGATTGTCTCTGGAGCGTCGCAGCTTTTTTTTTTCTGGGATCTTTGATATCTCTCCTTCTCGTCAACCTTCACTTTTGTTCTTTTGTAGAGGATCGATCATCAGCGGAGCCGTCGGCTACACTTTTTGTGACTTTTGTGGCTGGATCGTGGGACGTGGGATGGCTGCAGAGGCTGCCACTTGGCGCGGGTGCCTGCCCTGTCTGTCCGATTTGAAGACGATCCCCACTCCATGACTGGTGGAGAAGCCGCGCCACGTTTCCATTCAGTTCAGTAGGCACACCCGTTGGTTGATCCGCCTCATCAGGGCGACTCTTCAGGGCGACCTGCGTTCAAGGAAGCCCTGCCTTCTTTACATCTTGCGGTCAAGTGGCATCCAATGACACTGCCCAAGCCGCCTGCGTCTGGAAAGATTGGCGAATCTGTGTCGGGCTTGTTTGTTGTGTGGTCAGGCACTTTTGCGAGATGTGTGACAACCGGACCGTGTACTATATATCGATCTGTCGATATCGGAACGGTTTCATTCTGATTTGCGGAATGCATGGAGCGTGCGTCTAACACCGCCGAGCAACGCGTTTGACAAGCAACCAGCCAATGTACCAACTCAACTCGCACTGACTGGATTCTACAACCCCGTTCCGTTTGACTTGAGGTCTCCGTTGTTGGCCATGTCACGCAGCAAGTAACACGCAGCGGTTGCGCATCTTTGTTTTGTCTGGTTCTTGAGGTTATCAGCTCGTATTTGTTTGTATACACACTCAAACACAAACAACGACAACGCAGCATGTCCGGGCTGAGCGCACAGGGCTCCGAACATTGACAATGGAGTCACTCACAGTCACAGCACACGTCGACTGACTGTGCATGATGAGCATGCTACTTTTCTATGAGGCGTACTGCAATTTCCGTGTGCGCGATCAGTTCAATTCTGTCAACACTGCAGGGTTTTCGAACAACTACAGTAAAGTAAACGCGCCAGGCACGGCAAGTCTGCCTCTCTTGCTCAGTTCTCTTTCTCAGCTACAGCCAGCAATGGCGTGAGCGCGAGCACAGTGCAAAGAGCTCGAAAGGGCGTGATGTTGTTACGATTTGGTACAGTCTCTAGGACCTTCCCTGCTTTATGATTGATATCTGATATATATTTGTTATGACGCAAACACACATTTAACATTTGCGCGCATTCACTCTTGTTGCAACACGACAGCCACATGCTGTTATAAACTGAAAAAAGCTGAAGCCCGCATTTCATCTCATTTTGGCCCCCAAAGTGAAAGTGAAGCCGACCAGCAAGCAAGCAGCGTTCTCGAAGCAGATCCGCCACCAGCGCCTCCGTCCTTCGCGCGCCTTCCACCTGCAGCCACAGCAACACCGCTACCCATCTACTCCATCCGTTCGCTCTCCCCGTCGAAGCGATGCCGCAGTCCGTGACCGTCTTCTACGGCTCGCAGACCGGGGCATCCGAGTCCATCGCGCAGGTACGATTTGTGTGTGTGCTGCGCTCGTCTTCCGTCACTCCCACTCTGTCTAGTTGTGTGTGTGTGGCGAAGAACCAATGCGATAGGCAATGCAACCTCTAACGCACGTGCATGTGTGTGCCTCTCTCACTGTGTGTATTCATTGCAAACAGCGGTTCTACGAAGAAGCGCTCGAGCGCCAATACGAAGCGGAGTTGCTCCCACTCAACGAGTTCCACAGCGTAAGTTGACTGGTCTGACTTGACTTTAATGACCGTATTGGCAGCCATTGTGCTGACGGGTTTTGTGCTGCTGTTCTTCACTACCTAATGACGATTGTATGATCTACAGTCGAAAGTGGCGGAGACCCCTGGCCACCATGTGATCATCGTGTGCTCGACGACGGGCAATGGCGAGCCGCCAGACAATGCGGGCAAGTTCTGGCGCTACGTCAAGCGTCGCACGCAGCCGAAGGACATGCTCGCAAACTTGCACTTCACGGTGCTCGGTCTCGGCGACACCAACTACGACAAGTTCTGGTACGTTGTGGGCGATTTGTAGTTGTTGTTGCGATTCGAATAGATGTGAATCTGCGGTACTAACAGCTGCTTGCGCCTTGCTTGTTTACAGCTACATGGGCAAGAGTATCGACAAACGCTTTACGGAGTTAGGCGCACAGCGCTTCTATGACATGTGTACGACTCTATCACGACGAGCTTGACGCAAATTCCTCTCTCCATTCATTCTCTGACGTATTTTGGATGTGCAATTTCTAATCGTGCAGGTGCCGCTGATGAAGCCCTCGGTCTTGAAGACAGCGTTGAGCCTTGGGCTGACAACCTCTGGGCCGCGTTTGACAAGTCCACTGGCGCTGGTGACGCATCAACCGAAACTAGCTCTGATGGAGACGCGGAGGTCGGCACGAGCGGCAACGCGCAGGGTTTCGAGCAAGAGCAGGAAGAGGAGCTAGTGAAGACTCCGTATTTGCCAGTGAATCTGATCTTGTACGAAGCGATGTTTGGACCGCTCTTTGGTCCCACGGAAGCCCCTGAAGACATCCCAAAATTGCCGTCAACAATGTTCTCTGTGCGCTTCCTGGATGAAGCTGAAGCAGCGACTTCATCCGCCGCGACTGCCAAGGAGGACGGCGTCACTGCGATTGAGTACAGCTCCACGCATCCATTCAAAGCGTCCATCGTTGCCGCAAAGTACTTGACTGCCAGTCACTCGGAGCGCAAGGTGCTCGGTTTGGACGTTGACATCAAGGGCTCAGGCATCAAGTACACTCCCGGTGACTCGATTGGCATCAAGTGCCCAAACTGTGCTGAAGATGTCGATGCGTTGCTTGCTCGCTTGGAGATCAGCGGAGATAAGCTGTTTTGCATTGAGGCAGCGCCGACTGCCGGTCGAGTCGCTCGACGCCCTGCCGCCAAGTCGGGTGCTTCGGATCGATTCCCGACACCATGCTCTGTTCGTGACGCCTTTTTGTACTATGCTGATATCCTGAGCTCGCCAAAGAAGGCGGCGTTGCGCGCGCTTGCTACGTACTGCTCGGATGAAGAAGAGCGCGCTCGTCTTTTGGTGCTCAGCAGCAAGTCTGGCGCTGCCAAATACAAGGTATGTGTTGTGCACTCTTTGGTCGTAAGGCTTGGAACCTGTCTTTCGTAGTGTTTTACTAACCTCGCATTTGCACTTGCACACGATGTACCGTCGCTTTTACAGGAATTTATTACCGAACAGCAACTCAATTTCGTCGAGTTGCTCCACCTTTTCCCATCTTGCAGCCCACCTCTCGACCACTTGCTGAGCCTGTTGCCTCAGTTGATGCCGCGATACTACTCCATCGCGTCGTCTCCACTGGCGAATCCAGACCAGTTGTCGATTGCCATGACAGTCGTTGAGAGCTCGGTTGGACCGAATGGAATCCGCCGTCTTGGCCTTTGCACCAACTGGCTGAACAGCATTGCTCAGCCATTGCTCGCCACACCAAAACCTGCTGACGTTCCGGCTTTGACGATCCCGATCTTCTTGCGTCCCACTCGTGACTTCTTGCTCCCAGCTAGCCACCAGTGGCCGCTATTGCTCATCGGACCTGGCACGGGTGTCGCCCCCTTCATGGGTTTCTTGCAGCACCGCTACTACGAGGTAAGCTTCGTGTTAGTGTGCTAAAGTATGTTGTCGAAGCGAATTATACCGGGGCTAATCATTTTATCGCTCTTCGTGCCATAGGTAAAGAACCATTTGCAGCAAGCCTCGGACGTCTGCTCGGGGGTCTGGAGAGGTGGAATGGACCTCGACTTGGAAGAAGACGCCGAATACACCAAGTCCCCTGCCATTGCCGAGTCGAAGGGCAACTTCCTGTTCTTTGGCAACCGCCGCCGAAGCGAAGATTGGATTTTCCAGAAGGAGATGGAAGAGTTTGTCGCGAACGGCACCATTCGCCAGCTCTTCACTGCGTTTTCTCGCGATCAAGAAGAGAAGCACTACGTGCAGCGCGATATTCACACCAACGGCAAACTGGTCGCTGAGTTGCTGCTCGAGGCTGGTGGGTATGTGTACGTCTGTGGCGACGGAGTGCAGATGGCTCGCGATGTCCACGAAGCCCTTCGCGACGTTCTCCAAGAGCACGGCAACCTCTCGAAAGAAGCGGCTGAGGAACAATTGAGCGCGCTTGCTTCTCGCCAGCGATATGTTCGCGACATCTGGGGCTAACTTGTTGCTTGCCTCGAACGAAGAAGCCCGCCACCAGCGTTGGAGCTGATGCCTGTCCTTGCCTTGGTTGCAATGACTTCGCGGGTACGTCTACGTATGCTTTTTGGTTCCTCCCCCGCTTTATACGTTGTGTGTATTTGGATTATCATTTCGGTAATTTGAGGTAAAGCGCAAGAGAGACTAATAAACATGATCAGGTGTATCCATTCATCCATCCATCTATGACCACTACCAAGATCCCCCCTCCCCTACTCAGTTGTGAACTCCCATCATTTCGCAAACCCGTGTTGTGCTCAAGCTTAAACAGGGAAAAACCTACCAAGACATGGATTGGACTTTCTCAGCCGTTGACTTGGCTGTCGTTTCGAATTTTCTCAATCTCGAAGACTGAAGACCTCAGTCAGTACGGAGCCGTCGTTTCAAGCACTCGCCAAGAAAAGCTGAGATTTGGTTTCTGCAGCACGCGTTCAATCTGAAAGAAACGCAGGGAAGGAAGAGCGACTGAGTGACAGCGAACGCTAAAGAAAGTGGAAACCAAGCAGCAACAAGAGCACCATGGAGCACGAAGAGCGCGTTGTAGAGTACTTTGTGGTCGCAACCATGAAGCTTGACGGTAAGCTTATCGTTCTTTGCCACTGCGTCTGTTGGGAATTTCCGCATCAAACTGACGATGGTACTCGTTTGGTGTCTTCTTCGTCCACATAGATTCCCAAGCGGAGTTGGAGTTCGCGTATCCAGACGAAGGCGAAAGCACTCGGGAGCTTTGCGAAAGTGTGACAATGGTAAGCGTGTTTGTCACTAACAAGCTCGCCATTTGAAGGAGCCGAGAGCGAACCCTCTGATTTGTCGATTGCTCCTGTCCTCTTATACAGTTTCTGTTTCCGCATGCCTTCGGACAAGACTGGGATAAGCGAGGGTTACCTCCGCCGCCCATGCACAATATATTTGCACTCACAGACATCAATGGCGACCACCTTTACGGCGCCTCGCTTTGCTTTTATGAGACGCTGGCCCTTCCGTCGGATGTGCCGCATATCAACAACGACGACGAAGACAACAACAACAACAACAATGGCAGCCCCACTGGCGTCCAGTGTCAAGCAAAATCGATTTATCTGCTGAGCAAACGTCCGTTCTACACCCAGCTGCTTCGGTATCTCGAGCAGCTCTTCGTGTTGGGAACTCACCAGTCACGTGTGAACGCTGGCTTTATCTTCACTGAGAACGCTGCAATGCGCCGGAGCGGCGTGGAGAAGACGCTAGGCAACATCTTCCACGAAGTGCCCGTGTCGTATCGAGGTCTCGTCGTGCAGCTCGCTGCCGCAGACGTCAAAATCGTGCTTGAGCGGCCACTTCTACTGGAGTTCCCGTTTGAAATGGATGCAGAACTCATGACGTACGCGTTTATGTTGGTGGACGCCAAGGTGATGCTCCAGCTGTACCATCACGTGCTGCTGGAACACCGCACCCTCATTGTATGCGCAGACAGCGTGCTGGTCGCTGCCATCGCGGAGGCGATCAAGTGTTTGGTGTTCCCTTGACGTGGCTGCACGTGTACATCCCGAACATCCCAGATTCACTCGATCTCAGTATACTCCTCGAAGCGCCAGTGCCATTCATTGTGGGGGGCGCACACGAGACAGCTCGACCACGTGGAGATCCCCGAGAATGTCGTGAAACTGAAGTTTATCGCGAGGAAGTTCGTGCTCGGCGCGACGGCATCTGAGATCTCTCTCTCCGCGCTACCAGAGGCGTCCCATAGAGTTGCGCTGAAGCTTGGGACGATTCGCCTGCCAGATTTTCCGTCACCGAAGCGCGAGTTTCACGAAAAATTATGGGATCGACGCATTCAGCTGCAGAAAATGTGCATGTCCACGATGGCGACGACGACGACGACGAGCTCCTCGCAGACCAACAGCATCAACAACAGCTCCAGCTCGTCTGGCTCGATCCTCGCCAAGCCGCTCTTTCTCACGAGACCAAACGCCCTGTACAAGAAAGTAATGAAGCTCTTTCTCGAAATCATGGCGGCACTGCTCCAGGACTACCCTTCGTGTGCCTCGAACGATGGCAACCAGGCAGCGTTCGAAGTGGATAGCTTCATCGAGCGCAAACCAGCAAACGAACGGGTATGGTGCTAACCGTGAGAATGTTTCCATGCTTGAAATCTGTTTCTCACCACTCTAAATGTGTTACAGGCATTCTATCGGGAGTTTGTACGCACAGCGCTCTTTCAGTCATTCCTCGCGCAGCACAACGACCACATGAGCGGCAGCTTGCCGCACGACGACGTCATCAAGCTTCATTTCGTACACCGCCACCTGCTCAACGACGACGCTAAGGATTTTCGAGGCAGCTTCGCGACAAACTCTGCCAGCAAGACGTTTGTCGCGCATGCGCCGCAGCTTCCTGCTCTCCCGATGCCGAAAAGGAAGAAATCGTTCATTCTACCGACACGGATGTCGATCAGTGGCGTTCAGAGTATCAAGGGAAGACCTTCAATCTCACTGGCGCCAGTCAATGCGAGCATTTGCTTCCCTGAGCTCAATGTGAGTGCATTTGGGAGCCCACGCAAAATCGTTTTTCCAACACTCTCGAATGACGCAGCGACGTCGTCACTAGGGACGTTTCTCAAGACTAATTCGACGACTGTGAGTATCTTCTCACCTTATTTACCCACGAGTGATGCCTTTCCTCTATTGTGCGTTCTTTCCATCTTCATCAATGCTCTCTGCTTGACCATCAGAAGCAGCAGATTGCCCAGGAGCAGGTTGCTGCTGGGGCTTGAGCGCGTTGATGTACTGCTGGTTGGCCTCGTTGCCCTCGCACAGGTTGCGCAGCGCCACGAGCGACCATTCTCGCACGAGTGGGTTCACGTCGTCAATGTTGCAGTGGTTCAGGAAGAGCTCCAAGTGGCCGCGCTCGCGCACCATGCCCTGGTGTTCACTGTGGCGGAAGCTCAGGTTCCCCACTGCGCGGATGATCCCCGACCGGTATCCAAAGGGCTCGGCGTCACTCTTTGAGGAAGCCGAACCACTAGTGTTGGTCGCCTGAGCGCCGCCTTTCATACCGAGACGCCGCAGTTGCCACACGCGCTGGAGCTCCTCTAGCAGCGACTCTAGCAGCAGCTGTGCCTGCTCCGTGTGGATCAAGGACGCGAACTGCGTCACTTCGCCGATCGAGTCGAGCAGCAGCAGCTTCGCCTCTTTCTCCAGCTCGATCCACATGAGTTTGCGCACTTCCTCGGCCTCCTCGGGGCGGTCGTCGTCGCCGCATGTGATCATGTACACCCACGTGTTCTTCAGGAACTCGAAGAGCTCCAGCGACGCCACGGCGCCACTAATATGTGCAGCTGCTACTGCTTCTTGGCGATCGCTTGGCTTCTGGCGACCACTTTCAAAGTGCGACGTCACCCACAGAGTCATCATGCGCAACAGGATCAGTTGCTCAGGCGTGACCCGCGACCAGAGTTTGCTCAGCATGTGCGCACCCACAGCGTTGTAGAGGTCTTTTGTGTACCCAGCTTCAAAGAGCACCCGGAAGAGCAAGCAGATCCACTCAAACGCGGGATCCTGGTCGTCGTGGCTGGTCGGCAGTGGCAGAATAGCTGGCGCAGAGAAGGATCCAGCTGAGCCGGAGGCGGGCTTGACGAGACAGCGCTGGAGCACTGTGATCACCAGGTTCCGCGCACAGACCTAAGCATTATTATGACACAGTGTTACTTTTACTATGACAGTACGAGGACATACCACAGAGCTAAAAACAGTGTTCGCATACCAGATCCATTCGGCGCTGTTTGACTTCTTCCAACATGCTCGCTTGCTGCGAGTTGACGCAGTTCAGGACCAGCGCCACCGCGAACGCGACGATCTTGCGATGCTCCTGGCACTCCACCAGCACTTTCTACAGTTCCAATACAAGCACACACACAAAGTTAGAGCGCTTTTCAACTGATAGTTCGGTACAGGAACTCAGGGGCAATGAGCTCCATAACCAGAGTGGCACATACCTGGAAATGGTCTGGGAAGAACATTTCCCACACAATCGCTTGGTTCTGCTCGTTCCCAGCCACGCAGTTGACGAGGAATTGCAGAGCCACTTGCGACAGGAGCACGACCGAGCTGTTGGAAGTTTTGAGGAATTGCAGCGAGGTGACATCGTCAACAGCTAGTCCATTCACCATCATCAACTAGGCAGCCCACATATTGTCGGTGTCACGTACGCTTTCACAGCATCCTCTTCGACATCCACCCACTCGCAGCAGCCGATCACAATTGCGTGCGCCTACATAACATCACCAGAGAAAAAAAGAGGTTACAATCTGCAAGCCAACAGTAACAAGAGTGCATGGGAAAGTAGAACCTACCTGCTGGACCACTCTCGTAGCTCTGCAAGCCGCTTGGTTCGCCTTGCACGCTGCGCACGCATTGCGCAGCAAACGGAACACAGACGTCGCAGTGGCGACGTGCTTGGCAACCTCCGCGGCGTCTCGCACTTCCACATTCGTCGGCGTAAACTCGCCGATATCCAGTCCGTTCTGCGCCTGCGCTCGGCTCACTCGGATCGTGTACCCGAGTCCATCGTCGTCATCCTCATCGACACCATTGGCGCCGCCACCACTGTTGATGTTAGCGACACTGCTCTCTTGACCTTCGTTGCTGCCGTTGCTGACGGCTATGATATACTGCTTCAGTGCCGTGAGCGCGTCGTTGAGAGCGCTTTCCACGCGCAGCCACACGTCCGCCGAGTGTGCGAGCGATTGCCTGCAATGCAACACCACAAGATAGAGTGAGACATTGAGAGCATAGGCATAAGGAGATTTCCACGAGAGTTGCCGTCAGATGCTCGAACGCAGTCGCATACCGGAACGCATCGCTGCGGCACTGCACCGCGAGTGCTTCAAAGTCCTCGTTCATTGTCGCTGGTGTGATTTTGATTGTCTTATTGTTCGTGTGATTTGGAGCTCTTTCACCAGTTATTGAGGGGCTACTATTAGAGGCGTAGCAGCAATCTTGGCTCGCTGATTGCGCCGGTGGTGAACAGAAGACCGCGTTTAAATAGAAAACCCGAGCCAACAAGCTCGCCTGCACACGAAACGAATCGACGCGGTGTTGTTAATGTACCAGTGTCAGCACTTGCATGCCATGTGTTGTGACTGACTGTGGCCTGTGGTTGACCATTTTGAAATGGAGTGAAACGCAATGCGTTGCCACTGGGAGTTCAGCAATGAACACAAGACTTTTCAATTCGTGAAAGCTTCCGAACTTGGAAATGGTTTCGAGGTTTTCAACCCCCGCTTCCACTTTTTTTTCACTTGCAATCTGTATGGATGAGCGAGAGATGCACAATTGCCTTGGGCCAGCTTGTTTATGTGTGCAGTCCTTGAACTCTTGAACTCCAGTTACAAAACTGCGAGTGATTTCGCCAAAGAAAGCGATCGGTGGCGACAAAACGATAGCGAGGTGATCGGACGAACATGCCAGAGCAATCCACTCTCTGTCGAGATAGAGAGTAGGTATAGCTTTGGCATGCTTGTCCGATCACAATTCCAAAGCTTCAGCTGAAATGGCCGCAATTCAATGGAAATTGCACCCCCCATTGACAAGCAATTTCTGTTGAAATTGGACCCACATTTAGGTACCACATTTGACATTATTTGTAGTGTTTTGACCTCTTTAAGATACATACTTACCCTCGCCTCGAAACAGAGTTGCCCCAGGGGAACAACATACTCAAGATGATTGGCTGGTGAAACGGCGTTTCGTCAACCCCTTCTGTCCCCTACCCTCACGATCATTTTTGCTCGATTTTCAACCAGCGCGTGCGGTTTCTTGTCCGAGCATACAAATTCCAAGTGTACCGCCGCCGACCCTTTTGAATTTTGAAATCCAGTCAGGTCGAGGGGGTTGGACAGCCGCATACAAACGCCCATACAAACCGCAGTCCACCTGCTTTTTCATCCCAGAGCGAGTGAGTGAGTGGTCCCAGAGCGAGCTGAGAAACTGGACGGAAAGAACATAGAAAAGCGCACACGTGAAAAGCGCAGACGTCGCCCCTCCCAGGCCTTTGCCTCCCGCCAGCCGCCTCTCTCTCAGATTTCGTATGCTGGACACGACGCCTCCAGACTGCAGGCGAAAAGCGTCATCTCGCCTCGTTGGCGCCCCCCTCGACCACTGACTTGAAATTTGTATGCTGGCGGCCACGACGAAGCTGTTCTCGCACATTCTTTTGAGAGCGAAAGAGCGAGTGGGCGGGCGGACAAGATTTTTCCATTTTCATTTCCAGTTTCGCGCTCAAGCCCCCAAGACTCAAGAAAGCCAAGTAACAAGAAGACAAGATGGCCCGTACCAAGCAGACCGCGCGCAAGTCCACCGGCGGCAAGGCGCCCCGCAAGCAGCTTGCGACCAAGGC
>JAADVN010000880.1:0-12447 GCA_023335535.1 Globisporangium spinosum | reverse complement strand
CAGCGCTGTCTCCAGACCTCAACCCGATTGAGGATGTATGGGGCATGCTCGCCCGCCGCGTTTATCACAGAGGAAGGCAGTTCTCCAACAAGCAGGAGCTCCAGTCTGCCATTCTCCAAGCCTGGGGCGAGATCGAGTCTTGGTACACCGAACGACTCGTCCGTTCGATGAGCAACCGATGCATCGCTGTTTCAAATCTTATGGGGAGCAAGCCACCATATTAGCAACCGCTGATGCTTGCTTAAACGCTTTCATTATCAATGTTACCGACTTGATCTTATAAATATTTCCACCCAAAAAAGCGATATTTTTTCCCAGCTCCATGAGTTTTTGGTTTCGAGTGCTGGAATTAACATTACGAGCTAAACGCGTAAACGGGAGCAGCGTGTCCAAATTTCAGCCAATTTGATGAAGATTTCCGTTTACAACACGAAAAAGTCGGGTGGTCTTATAATCCCTGCCACCACTGTATGTGTTGTAGTGAGTATAAATCTGTACAAACTGCCCATAAAGACGTTCATTCTGTCGCTCGAGGGATACAAAGAAGAAGTGTAATCACTCTCTAAATTTGTATTGTGAGCACATTCTCAGGGCATCCTCCGTCAATGAAACGATGTGAAACCCTCCCTTTGAGAATATATCTCCTCTCGGAACTGTTCTTTTTGGTGAGTGATGGTTACTATTTTGACCAATCAAATTGTAGCATTCTCTTATGTTGGTGCTGATGGAAGACCACTCGCCTGTACAGGTAGCAATATGAAACCATGCATCTCAAATAAAATCTAACACATTAGGATTTGCAAATCTGGTAATTGCTCACTGTTTTTTTTCAATAATATAACCTTATTTTCTATTAGAAAAACCTATTAAGAGGTGATCGCGAGGTTTTATTATGGTATTTCTTGTTCCCGCGCCATTCCATTCGTGCCCTTCCTCGGACACCATCGGAAACCAAACCCACCAGCAAGTGATTTTCCGCAGCATCGGAAGCTGCACAACGCAAGAGCCCCCCAAGCGCGCATTAGACACGCATCGCCACTCCATCCACAATGACTGAGCAGACCACCGCCACCACCACCGAGACCCCGCAGCTCAAGGAGTTCACACTCGAGGAGATCAAGGCGCACAACACGGCGCAGGACTGCTGGATGATTATCGGCGAGGAGGGCGAGCGCCGCGTGTACGACGTGACCCCATTCCTGGACGACCACCCGGGCGGCCCGGAGATCATGATCGACCTCGCCGGCCAGGACGCCACCGCCGAGTTCGAAGACATCGGCCACTCGAATGACGCGCGCGCGCAGCTCAAGCCGCTCCTTGTGGGCAAGGTCAAGGGCGACGTGATGAAGGAGAAGCCGGCCGCCGTCGCCGCCAAGACCGTGAACGGCCGAAAGGACGTCAGCGGCAACAACGGGCCGCTCTTCATCGTGCTCGCTGGTCTCGTCGGCGCAGTCGCGCTGTTCCTCCAGTTCGGCCAGGCGCAGTAAGGGTTGCGCGCGCCGCCGCTGCTGCTGGCTTTTTTAAACGCTAATTTACGACATACACACATCACACACCACCAGCTGTCATCGTAGACAAGACACACAGACAGACGCGCGCATGCCGAATCCGACCCACTACGAGAGAGCGAAAGAGATTGCAGCCCCGCAGCTTCGCTGAAGCCATTTTTCGATGACGTCAATGAGAGATACAAGATGCTGGAGACTGCAAGATCATCGCTTTCTTGCGTGGAGAATGGAGCTGCGTGCAGATTGAAGGGAGAGAAGAGAGAGACACGAAGGAGAGCGTTAGAGAGAGAGAGAGAGAGAAAGAGAACGAAAGAGAAGAAGAAGAACGAGCATCGCGAAAGAGAAAGAGAGAGAGAGAGAGAGAGAGAAGACTACGAAGACGAAGAACACGCACAAACCCACACTGCAGGTAGCACCCGTCGCGCGGCGTTTGTGCTTTTTGATCTTCACGTCGCTTTCTCTGTATTTTTGTTTTGTTTTGAATGGATACGTTTTTTTTGCTTTCGACATCAAATGCGCGCTTGTTCGTCATTTTGCTTGCCATGTCCATCAATGATGGACCATCATATGCTTGCTGTCGTCTTACACACCACGTGCATGATGTGCGCTTTGTGTTGGGTATATGATATGAGCGCCCCGTCATCGTGCCTCTTGCGTGGCCCATACCGGCCCCATGCACGCTTCCGTGCAATCGTCATACCGTCGCAGCAAATACGCTCACATGCGAACACGCGTCATCAGGGAAAACTGAGAATTCCATGGGTTCTCTTCACGTGCGAAGAACAGCCGCTGCTGCTGGCGGACCGTGACATCACATCACATTTTGCATTGACACGCACGCACGCAGCTCAATCGAACCAAAAAGCTGAAGTTTTCAGATCGCAACTCGTTCGAGTATTGGCGAATCAACATCAGCGGACACTCATTTTCAGCCAATCAAAACAACCAATAGAGCCAAGTCGATTTTGTAGCGCCAGACATGTTCTGTAGCCATTTCAAGTGAGCAGCGCTGTTGCTTGCTCACCAGTGCTGCGGCATCCCCGACCAACTCAAGGTCCTCCGAGAGCGAGGCTAATCATAAAAAAACTCGCAGCAAGTGCTCACACCACTGTTAGTAGTAGACTCGCTTCTGTTATTGGCCCTTTGCTCTGCTCACTCTGTCGAAGTGGATCCATTCGCCGCCAGCTCGGCGCTTTTCGCGGCGTGCAGTTTATTCCACTGTGACATGGAGTCGCGCTTGTTCTCCTTCTTGATCGCATCTACAGAAGAAATAACGCAAATGCAAGCAATCATCAGTCATCCAAGCACATTCCAGCGAGATCAAGAAGCTCAATGTGCACGAACGTACGCGACTGCGCGTCGACGCGAAGGTTCTCAGCGCGTCTCTTCATTTTCTCGACGCTCGTGGAGATCTCTGTCATCGCGGCCTTGATGTCCTGGATCTTGCGGATGTAGTGCGGCAGTTTGTCCATCACGACTGCGACTTTCTTGATCTGCTCACTTGAGCAGATGCTCGCATTCTGGGTCGACAGCAAGTGCAGCAAGTGCTATTCGATACAGGGCGACAGTGCAACAACACACAGCAAGAGTGTCAGGCACCACGGTTATACATTTCAAAGCAGAGAGCGTAGGTACAATAGCTTACCTCTTGACTCTCTGTGAGCTCTGCTATCCGGTGGATCGAGTCATCCAGCGACGGCTGCAATCGCGACACAATCGCGTCGCCCATGACCTGAACGCCGTCGCCAATCGAGCCATCGAGCTGCCAGTGCACGTCATCGTCTTCTATTTTCTGCTTCTGCGGCTTCGCTGTTGCAACTGCTGCTGCTTTCATGGGGACTGGCGATGGAGCTGCTTTCTTTGCTGACGGCAAAGGGGACGGCACATCCACGTTCTCTGATGTTGTAATGCGGAGTTGCTTGCTGTCTTCAAGCTGCACCTCGCCAAGATCCGCACGTACACGCTTCTCTCCAGCACCATCGTCGTCTCTCTCGCTATCGTCCTCTTCGCTTCCTTCCCCATTGGCTGCAGCGGGTGTCGACACTGTGATACTCTTTCCTGTTGACGCCGTTGATAAACTAAACGCACTTTGCTCCTCTCCTCCACTATCATCTTCATCTTCGTCACTGCCCTCGCCACCAGCAACTGCTACAGGAGCTTGGACGCTAAACCGCGGCGCGGTTGGCAATGAGAACGCGGGTGTTGATGCGCTGGAGCTTGCGCTGGATTGCGACGCGCTAAAGCCCCCGTACTGGAAGCTGTACTGGACTGATGGGAATGACAAACAGAAGAAGCGAATGAGCGAGTATGAGTATACACTACTAATAAGAGCGACAAGAGGGCGCGTAGCACGCACTCTCTTCCTCCTCTTCGTCGTCCTCGCTGTCCTCTCCGGCGTAGACGCGGCCGCTGAACTTGTCCGCCATCGCGAGAGAATTGATTGATTGACTGATTGATTGATCTCTGCGCTTTTAAGAAAGAAGAATTGGAAGTGATGATAGGAGGATACCTGGCAGTTCTTTCTTTTTCCATCTCAACCGCACTATCCATTTCAGCCAATCAAAAAGCGTTGAATCTTCTTTTCGCCAATAGCAGCTCGTTTTTGTAGCAATTAACAGATCTGGAATCTGGTCGATCCACACTACTGCGTTTGAAAATCTGGCATCATGCGTTGTGAATGCGGTGCTCGCTGGAGCCATCATACCATCATAAGAGCCTGGGATCAGTTCAGCAATCGCGACTGAAGCAGAACCTGCAAGTGCATCCGAGTACAGTACTATACTATAAAGTTGGGTCGACCTGCTCCACGAGGACAAAGGCGTCGAGGGAGCAGAGCGCCTCATAATCTCTCTCGCTCTTGGGCTAACGGCGCAAGCGGGTCTCCGAGATCACGCGCAGCGAGTCCCGCGCGCGATCCATCCATCGCTCTGCATTTCAAGAAACATGGGCACAACCAACACGTGAGTGGCCAGCTCTCGCTTTTGAAATAGCACTTATTCGCTTTGGAGTTACCTGCTTCCTCCGCGACCTGACGCAGCGTCTGCGCCTCTTCTTCACTCTGGATCTGCAGTCGACGGAGCTCTTCAAGTTGGTCGCTGCACACACAAACACATGTCAAACCGCCACAGAAAGAGCCTTCAGCTCAGTATTGTCATGCACAAACGCTCAGGGAGCACACTCACACACATCACACATCCAAACGGCACCTTTCTGTTTTGTCGAGACCTGGGAGGTCGTCGATGAGTGAGTCGGTCTCCTTCACCATGCGCAGCACGTCATTCGCCAGCGATCGAATCTAAGACACGCAGCAGCGCATCAATTTAGTTCGTTGTATCCATACAGACGCACAGAGTCCAGGCAGTTGAATCGCCAATTGGGCAGGCAGCAGCAGTTATCCGTACCGCGGTGGCCGTCTCTTCCTTGGAGCTCTCGTCGCCAGCGTTCGCGGGCAGCAGCCGCAGCGCGTTGAACATGCTCAGCGCCATCTTATCCACGCTCTCCTGCAGCAGCGACACCTTGTCCATCGTGATGGCCATCGGCTCCGTCGGCTCTTGTGCGCCGTTCACACCCGCCTCGTCCTTCACGAGGACTGCTCCACTGTCTACTTCCATCTCGCTCATTTTGCTTTGCTTTGCTGTTGTGTGTTGTGTTTGTCGCTGGAAATGTGTGGGATGTTGCTGCAAGCATGGCAATCCACAGCATGTCGTCTGAAGGTAGCGCCATGCCAAACACTCGGACGAGCGCGCGAACCCACCTTTACATATAAACCGCTATATCTTAGCTCTAAACCATACATCACAGCTTCCTTTCAGTACAGCTTCTATTACTATTATCTTCATAAAACACTGTCACGGCAACTTTAAAACTCTTGGATTTGTATCGCTCCGAACAGCTGCACTCTGTCCTTCCACTCCCCATCCTCTCTCCCACATACAAACTCACATACAAAACAAGCCAAGCCAAAAAAAATCACAAGAAAACCCAAAAAAAATAATGCACAACCGCCTCTAAAATGCAACTGGCCATCGCTACTCGCCATTTCCAATCAAGCAAAGCGGCAACAGCAGCAGCATGACGGCGGACGAGACAGCGCGGCTCCTGCACAGTGGTCACCAAGCCGGCGGCTATGGCGTCAAGCCCTACGGCCCGGCCATCACGCTCGCCATGACGCTCAACTACGTCATCGGCACGGGCTGCTTCGGCCTGCCGTACGCGTTCATGGAGGCCGGCATCGTGCTCACGTCCGCGCTGCTCGTCATCGGCGTGCTCGGCGCGCTCGTGACGATGAACTACACGCTCGAGTCGCTCGCGCGCGCCGAGGGCGTGTGCGCGGCCACGCGCGGCGGCGCGCCGCTGCACCACTTGACGTACCGCAAGTTTGACTTCGCGACAATCGGGGACATGTTCGCCGGCAAGTTTGGCAAAATCACAGTACAGCTCGTCATGGCGCTCTATTGTATCGGCGCGCTCTGGAGCTACGCGTCCGTGTTCGCGTCGTCGGTCGCGTCGCTCTTCTTCTCGTATGTTTTGGGTGACTCCTGCGACGCGTATGCGACGAACCCAGCGACTTCGTGCCTCGACGCGTACTACGTGTGCATGGCGATCTTCTCGGCGATCGTGATCTCGATGGTGCTGCTGGACATCTCGGACCAGGCATCGATTCAAAAGTTCCTGTCCGTGTACCGCATCGCCGCGCTTCTGCTCATGCTCGTGACGATGCTGGTGAAGATCGGCATGGACGGCGGCGACGCGCTCAGCATGCGCTACACGCGCATCGGCGCGTTCAACTGGAGCAACTTTGGCAAGGGGTTCGGACCCACGCTGCTCGCGCTCAACTGCCAGTACAACATGCCAGATGCACTGCAGCCGCTCAACCCAAAGTCGCATGCGCGTAAAGTGGCGTTCGCGGCGCTCATCATCTCGGGCTCGTTCTACCTGCTCGTGGGGCTTCTCGGCGCGCTCGCGTTCGACAACATCAACCCGCTGGCATCGCTCATGTGGAGCTCGTACACGGGCTGTGGCAACGGCTGGGACGCCTGCGAGTTCATGAACCCGTTCGGCGTGTTTGTGCAGCTCGTGGTCCTGATCTTCCCGATCGTGAACGTCACCTCGGCGTACCCGATGGTGGGTGTCACGGTCGGCGATAACCTGCTCATGTCGGTGCCCAAGGCGGTCTCGGCGCGCTTAGGCGCGGCCACGACGCGCAATGTGTGCCGCCTGCTCGCCGCCGCACCGCCGCTTGTGCTCGCGATCGTATTCAAGAAGCTCGACTTCATCTTTGCGGTCGCGGGGCTCTTTGGCTTCCTGCTGGGACTCTCGATCCCGTGCTGGTTCCAGGTCATCGGCAGTCGCTACTGCAAGCGCGTGTGGGGCTTCTCTGGCGCGGCGATCACGCCGTTCACCGAGCCAATCATCAGTACCGTGGGCTTTGCCGGCACGTTCCTCGCGATCACGTTTGTAATCCTCGGCGTTGCGATCTCCACGCTGAACGGATAAAGCAACCAGGCAAGCAAGCATGCAAGCAAGAACGAAGCCTTTCGAATGGCAAACAGCTCAGAAGACTGGCGAGCTCTTCGCGGAGTGACAGAGCTTGGTTTGGAATGAGAGAAGTTGAAAATGATAAACAGTAGTAAGCAAGCAGAAGCAGTAGTAGTGAGTAGACAGACAAGCACCGTAGTGAGGGAATAGCAATGGGAACAACGCGCTATAGAGTTCTTAGCGAGAGGCGAGGCAGCGCAGTAGAAGAAAGAAATAGACGACAGGACCAAGCGCAATCTACGACTCATGCATAGACAAAACAGTCCATGGCGTGAGAGATACACGAGCGCATGCCACTGATGATGCCATGCACTGAAAATGCGAATATATTGCCCACCCAAAGGGGGAAACAAGATACCGTTGACCTCACACGACGCCAGCATTGTCAAACCGCGCTCCGCGCCTGTGGTCCATCTAAACTGGCGTGCGTGCACGCGGCGAACACAACTCTCGCTCTCCAGATGACGATTCTCATTCTCGGATTTGCGCACTTCCACCTCACGTGTCCTGCAAGCAATGCGCTCTTCGTCACAGCAGCCGCTCCTCCACTGCTTTGCTCTGCGCGATGCTCGCTCTTTTCACGACCAGCAGCAGTATCAGCAACGTGTACGCCTCCAGAGTCGGAGATTCCCAAGTGAGCTCCACCCTAGCTACTGCCGCTATTGGCGGTGACCCCGCCATCACGATCATCCAATTCGCTCGCAATGTCTCGGCCAACAGACTCGACATCGGGCTCCAGAAGTGCTCGGTGGTGAACTGGTTCAGCTGGGACGACTTCAAGTACGTGTGCTAGTGGTACCACGACAGCATGGGCTACAACCTGTTCTTCATGTGCTAGGACACCAGCGTCGTCTACGAGTGCACATGTCAGAGCGATCTGAGCTCCTACGACCCGTGGGGAATGCGCTGGACGTGGTCGAGCAGCACAGCAATCTCGTGCTACACGCGCACGGGTGAGACCTGGTGGGCGGTCGAGCACGCGTACGACCACGTGAGCGCGTGTGCGCACGCTGTGAAGAACTGCGACACGAGGACTGGAAGCTGGGCGTACCTGTGAACGAAGGTATAGTAGTATCCAGTAGCGACGTGATCGACACAAGCTATGTGTGTGTAACTATGCATCGGTTCGTGAAGGCTGATCATCGCAAAAGCACGCTACTGATTCAATATTCTTTTGTGACGTACTGACTAGTATTTGAATGGACACTTCAAACGACCACCACTCACAGTCACCACCACATTTTCACGATCGTGTTCTGCTTGCTTGCTTGGTGACCAGTCAACGCCAAACATTACCAACCTGCTAGACATGCTTATGAAGCAGCAGCAAATTATGCTCCTCTCGTTCCAGCATATTAGTAGCTGTCACGCACATCAAATCATTGCTCAGGGAGTACATATATATAGAGAAAGGCATTCTATTTAGCTGGTAAACTTAAGAACCCTGGAACTGTCTGAGTATTTGGATGAGTGAGGTGTGTCTCAGTCGTGATGTGCTGCCCTGGATGTCATTTTTCATGCGGCGCCGCACTTGCTCGAATCGTTTACTGTCTGCTCCTGTGGTTGTCCCTCTTAGGGTTCGTGTTCCGCGCGAATCCATCACCACGTTTGCTAGGTAATCTGCCATTTTGTTGTGTTCTCTATTGATGTGCTTCCACGATGTCCACGCGATGTTGCTTGCCATCCTGTCGACGTTGGTCGCTGCGCTTTGAAGGTGCGGAGCCGCGACGGTCGCGTATCCGTTTCGTGCGTCAATGATCATGTTGCTGTCGCCATAGACTTCCAGGTGGGTCGCCGTGTGTTCGAGAGCTGTGCGAGTATGCGCCATCCCACATTGCAGTGCTGCATACTCACAATAGTTGTTGGTGACGCTTGTTCCCTTGTACGCGTATCCGCAGGCTGCGAGGTCCCATTCGTTGGTGTGTGCATCCTGGGTCACCAGAGCCCATCCGCTTCCACCTGGGCCGGGGTTTTCGCGAGCGCCGTCATCGAAGTACAGGCGTGCGTGGTTCCATCCTGGCGGTTCCAGTGGAGAGTCAGATTGGTCGAGCATTTGCAGGCATTGGCTCATGCTGAGTCCGACGAAGCGCTGTCCTCGCAACGTATACTCAGGGAGTACATATATCTCCTTCTCGAGTTTGTGTTGACAGCCACTCATGGTCTCTGCTTTCTCGCTCATACAAAGTTCTTTGTTCCAAAATGCATATCAAATTTTAGAGTGCTCAAGGTAGCACCCGTTTCCATGTTGCGCGAAAGTAACGCGATCTTGGCAGACACCGGCCAGTATTACAGCGAGGCACTGTAGCTGTAATGCTTTCCTCCCCCTTCGCCTATTAGGATTAGATACGAAATCAAAAGGCAAACGTGCAAGAAAGGCAAGAAGCAAGACGCAAGCACCCGCATCTTGAAGGCTTCTCATCGCCTGCGTGACGACTCCCAGAGACCACTACACCGCGACAGCAACAGAGACACGATGGGCGCCGACACGACCGCAGAGCAACAGAAGGCTACGACACCCACGCTGAAGAAGCAGGCGAGCCAGGGCAACATCTCGGAGGAGATGGAGGACGATCTCGCGACGCTGCCGAACATGAAGATCGCCGAGGTGTACTTCACGCTGCAGCACCAGCACTCAGCCGGCAGTACGCTGCCTGCGAGCGAGACGAAGCACAAGGACGAGCTGCTGGCGCTCATCAAGGAGAACAACATGGCGCCGTTCTACAAGCGCGTGTGCACGGAGTTCAAGTGGCCGGTGGACCAGGCGCTGGCGACCCAGATGGCGGCGGTGAACGACGCCGAAGCGAAGCTCCTGGATGAGCGCCTGGCTGACGCGACGCAGAACCTGGGGGATATCGAGGTGCTCGAGGCGCTGCTCGCGAAGGCGCGCATGTTCTCGCGCATTGGCGACGAGCAGCAGGCGCTCGAGGCGTTCCGCGTCGCGGGCGAGAAGCCGCAGTCGATCAACCAGAAGATCCTCGTCGCGCTGCACATCATCCGCATCGGGCTCTTCTTCTCGGACCTCGACCTGGTCGAGAAGCACATCAAGAAGGCCGCCGTGTACGTTACAATTGCTACGATGTTGTATAGGAGGAGCTAGGTGGTGGGTGCCGTGATGCTAATGTTGTTCTCTGTCCATGTTCCTTCCTACAGGCTGATCGACGAAGGCGGCGACTGGGACCGTCGCAACCGCCTCAAGGTGTACGAAGGCTGCTACTTGCTCATGGCGCGGGACTTCAAGAAGGCGTCGAAGCTCTTCCAGGAGTCGGTCGCGACGTTCACGGCCACGGAGCTCATGTCGTACAAGTCAATGATCTTCTACTGCGTGGTCACGTGCGTACTGAGCATGAGCCGCGTGGACCTGAAGAAGAAGATCGTGGACTCGCCCGAGATCCTGGCGGTGCTGAACGAGATCCCGCACCTGGCGGACTTCATGAACGGGCTCTATGAGTGCAACTACAAGCGCTTCTTCACCGCGATGGTGGACATCCAGCCATACATTTTGCGTGACAAGTACCTTTCGGCTCACGTGCGCTTCATGTACCGTGAGCTGCGTGTGCTCGCGTACTCGCAGTTCCTCGAGGCGTACCGCAGCGTGACGATCCAGTCAATGGCTACGGCGTTCGGCGTGAGCGTGGAGTTTCTCGACACGGAGCTCGCGCGCTTCATCGCCGCAGGTCGCCTGAACGCCAAGATCGACAAGGTGGCCGGCGTGATCGAGACGAACCGCCCTGACGCCAAGAACGCGCAGTACCAGGACGCGATCAAGAAGGGCGACGTGCTGCTCAACCGCATCCAGAAGCTCGCGCGCGTGATCAACGTGTAAGTCGAGCCTTTTTTCCTGATTTACTCTCTAACCTTGACACTTGAATGAACGGAGCATACACACGGCGGCATTGTTAAAGGACACAAGCGTGGCAAGGTGTTGATGGTGGTTGACTGACTGCATGGATTCGGTTTACTGATGATGGAGGTGATGGCTAACTCTGTTGGCATTTGAGGAAGGCAGTATGCAAAATGCATGCATGCGTGGAAGGTTTATTATCGAGCGGGGCTTATAGTCTATATGCTGGTGCTAGGGAAGGCAAAAGTCGGCTAGTTAGACGAGAAGCTGCAGCAGGATCTCGAGCTCCATCTTCATGGCGTCCTTCTTGCCGTAGTTGCGAATGATCGTGATGGCGTCGTGGTGCGCAAAGTCCGCGACCATGCCGTCGAAGAGCGCCGTGAGTTCCTCGACGTCGACCTCGTGGCGCGTCTGCTGGCTCTGCTTGCATTTCGCCACGCGCGCGAGGAACTCGCTCTTGTTGAGCTGGCTGCGGATCTTGCGCAGCACCACAAGCTTGTCGGAGCGCGGAAACTTGGGCAGGTGCGCCTCCATGTAGTTGGCGCTGTACTCGTCCATCTCGAAGATGATAAACGTGCGACCGGCCATCTCCACGCGCGCGCCGACGTAGAAGTCGTCCAGCCCTAGGTACGCGCCGGCGCTGTTGCTGGCTCGGCGTCCACTGCTGCTGCCACTCGAGCTGCTACTGCTGCTGTCTCGCGCTTGACGCGGATGCGGTCCAGGGACTTGCCGCCGACGATGCCGACGTTGCGCTGCACGGGCTCGGAGATCGTGACGTTCTGGTCGGACACGATGACCGAGATGATGAACATTCGGTGGATGTCCTCGGGCTTGTTCGTGTCGAACCTAGCCGGAAGCGCAGCACCTCGGTCGTGTCGAGCGACTCGATGCCCTTGAGTGCGGCTTTCGGTAGCAAGTGGTAGTAGGATTGCTGCAGCGAGTCGTCCTCGGAGTCAAAGCCGTCGTGCGCCGGTGGCACGAAAGACGGGATCGCCTTCGGGTCGTCCTTGACGACAATCACCTTGGCTAGCGGCATGCTCTACTCCTGGTATCACTGGCGCGTGGTGTCGTCGGCGTTCAGCAGCAGGATGCGGCGGTTGTACACCTGCAAGTGCTTGGCGATCGCGAAGTCCTCCCACGAGCAGAAGTTCTGCGCATTCTTGGCGAGACTCTCCTCGGTCTCTTCGTCGCAGACCGCGGCGCACGCCTGCTTGGCCGGATCTTTCGACAGCTTGGCGCGGTTCAAGAGCTTCGGGAACGGATCGCAACCGGAGTTGCTCTCGTAGGACTCGAGAATCTCGATCGTGTTGTCCGCGAGAAAGAAGTGCACGGTGTACCGGTGCTTGATGCCGTAGAGCTTCTCGATGTCGCCCCAGACGGCGAAGAAGCACAGCACGTGGTGGGCGTGGTCCAGGAACCAGCGCAAGTGGTCGCTTGGCCGCGCGAACTTGCCCAGCGTGGCTTCCATGTACTCCTTCATCGGGTACTGCTTCTTGCCGTAGTTGGCGTCCGGGTCTTGACCGGTCTCCCGCGACATGTGCGCCTTACGGAGCTCCGTGT
>JAADVN010000879.1:0-12449 GCA_023335535.1 Globisporangium spinosum | reverse complement strand
GTTGCTCTTCAGGTCCCCGCCCCACTCGAGCGCGACGCAGTAGAACGCGTCCTCGCGGCGGTAAAAGAGCACGACGCCCTTGCCAAACGGCGTCTGGACAATGTCTCCGCGTGCGGCTTTGAGTGCGCCAGTGACGCTCGCTGGCTGCAGAAACGCAGAGATCTCCATGCTGTTCATCAGCGCATGGCGCAGCGTCACGACGTGCACGCCATCGCTCTCACGCACCTCGTGCAGCATCCCAGAGCCAAACAGAGTGTTCACTGGCATTCCGACAACACCACGCACTGGTCGATGCAAGCTTGCCGAGTTGAAGAACCCTTTCATCTCGCAGGGGAGCTCCACGGCGTAGATGTCGTCTTTCGGGCGGTACATTCGCACAACGCCTTCGCCAAACGGCGTGACCACGAGCGTGCCCTTTGCAAACCGTGGCTCCGGATAGATCATATCCCCATCGCTTGAGCTGACTATGCCGTTTTCGAGCACGTCGTTGTTACCCGAGCTCCAGCGCAAGTAGCTGAATGGGTTGCCGAACAGCTCAAGGGTGTTCTTGCGCGCGCGTGCTGGTTGCTGCTGCAACTCCAGCAGGATCTCTTCCATCTCTGTCTCTTGCATGTAGCCGACCACACCTTCAAAGTTCTGGTTTTCAAACGTGACTTTGAAGTGACCGTGGTACGACTGCAGCATCGTTGTCTTGGCGTCGCCATACACAGTCCTGAAGCGTCGGTTTGCGCCTTCGTCCGCGTATGGAACTCGAACAAGCTCGTTTGTGCTGGAGGACGAGGAGAATCCGTAGCGAAGCAGATGAAAGATTCCGCCACCTCCACTAGAACTTGTCGGAGGACCGCCGCTTGCATTCTTCGTCGACAGTGTGAGCACTGGGATCTCGTCGATCGTTGGGGACACTTTCCGAACAAACGACTTGGTCAGATACGCCAGTACCTCTTGCTCGCCAGCCAACGTCCAGTCACTAAGCACAACTTCAAAGACGTCGTCAATCGAGCGGTGCTTGCGAACCAGACCTTTGCCATATGGCGTGACCACGCGGGAGCCTTCCACTGGTGGAGCAGGTTGCTGTGGCGGACTGCTGGTGCTATCGCTAGTGTTGCTGCCGCTGGATGGTCTTCCAGATCCAATGCCAAGCATCGAGAAGAAGCCTCTCGGTGGCGACACAGTCGACTCTTTCAAGCACTTCTCCTGGACAAACACGCCACCAATCGCGATCTCGCTGCGAACTAGCTGGAGCTCATAGACACGGTCGAGTGCGCGGAACTGGAGCACCACTGCGCGTCCGAACGGTGACTCGACTGTCGTGCCAATCGCAAACGTGGGCTTCACGCCACCAGACGAGCCTGGAACAAAGTTGCTCAGCTTCTTGGTAATGTACCCAAGACTTGATCGAACACCCGAGAACATGCGAGGCGATGAGCCAATGGGAACACCGTCGCCGCTCAACGCGATCACAGCATCTGCTGCGAAGAAGCCCGTCATGTTCATCGCATTGTCGCCGCCGTCGATCGCGACCATGTAGATCTCGTCCTCGAGACGGAACTTGAGCACGCGGCCGTTGCCAAATGGCGTCTTCACGAGCGTCTGCGGCAGGAAAATGCGCGCGAGTGGCGCCTTCTTGAACTTGACATACTTGACTTCACTCTTCGAAATCTGGGTCGTGTCGCCATTCACATACGCCACGACGCTCTCTTCAGGAACAAAAGCGCGCACACGCTTCTTCTGCATGCTGCTCCAGTCGACCAGCTCCACGTGGTAAATGCCATCGACGCCACGGAACTTGCGAATGATGCCACGGCCAAATGGGGTGCGCACCTGGCTGTTCAACGCAAACATCTGCGGCTTCTTGATCAGCGGTACAGCTTCAAACGTCGGCGTCAGCAGCGCATTCGCGTTCACGAGGTCATTGTTCATCAACGCACGCGCTCGCTCGCGATCCGTTGGGGTCACCCATGAGTTGATCTCGTCGAAAGTAGCAACAGACTCATCACAGATCTTCTTGAGCCCGCTGAGACGGAGCTTCTTCATTTTGAAAGCCTCCACCGCTGCGCCGACGTACGTGTTGAAAAAGATGATGTTCATCTTGCGCCAGCGCTCAACATCGGCTTTCGAGTGGTACCCAAATGTGCGCTCCATCGGGTGGACCAAGTGGAAGAACCCTGCTTCCAGCACTTCAGGACCGAACTTCTCGATGATGAGCTCAGCAGCGCGGATGTCCGCCTGCCCGTTGTCGCCGACGAACACGTGCGTGAACTCTGGGTACAGCTGATAGTACTCGCAGAAGTTCTCAAACTTCTTCCTCGCCATCGGCTCCAGGTCGCCCTGCACCATAAACGCGCGACCTGACGTGAGGTTGCCCGCGAGCATCGTGGGGAGCGTGTGCATGCCCTTCTTCTCATAGAGCGCCGAGAATTTGGCGTACGATTTCTTCTCCGACATGTCCTTGTACACGTGCGGGCGCGCCGAGAGGAACACGAGGTTGCCCACTCGGTTGTCCGTCCAGTCGTCTGGTCCAGCGACGCCCATGTCCATCTCACGGTAGAAAGAGAGCACTCCTGGGTAAATCGTGTGGCGCGGGAAGCGCGTGTCGAGACCGGCAGGGTACCGTCCGCCCGAGGAATAGAGCGTGTCGTCGACGTCACTGAGCACTTTGCGCCACGCCTGCTGTCTTCGCTTCATCGCGCGCTTCGTGCCCAGACGCATGTGCGCAGTCTGCACGCCAGCTTCTCGCTTGATGTGGTTCAGGATGTCAGCGCGGATCGTCGGGTCGCGGATGTCGTTGAACACGAGCTTGTGCATACTGTGAAAATCGCCTTTCGCATCCGTGTACGTCTTCAAATTGCTCAAATCGTCGCCCGAGGTCTTCAAAATGATGTTGCGCACCCACTTTTCGCTCAACGGGTGCGCGCTCAGCTTCATCACCATGAGCGCGTCTAGCAAAATCGCACGGGACGTGACAGTCAAATCCGCGAGGCGGGTCGTGCAAAGCAGATCGACGAGCAGCGTGCGGCTCTGGTCCGAGCGCAACTTCGAGTGGTCCTTCACTTTGTAGAACAGAAGCGCCAAGCGTATGTTGTTCAAAATGAAGTTGAGCTCGTCCTTCGACGCGCCGGCGAGAATGCGGAAGATCTTCTGCTCGTGGCGCCGCACTTCCGACAGGTTGATCATGTTGTTGATCGTCGACGGCAGGTAAATGCGATCGATGCGGCCGACCGACTCGGTCAAGAGCTGCGCTTTCTCCTCCGCAGTCGCCTTGTACTTAAATAAGTTCTGTGAGAACGTCGATGGCTACACAATCGACATATTCATGCGCACACGAAGAAAGAATGAGAGAGAGAGAGAGAGAGCTAGTGAGCAAACCACAATGAAGCCGCATGTGTGCATGTGCATATTCTATCCATTCGCTTTCGTACCTGGTTGAGCCGCGGTTTCCGACTGATCTCCTTGCGATGAATGAAGCGATCGAGGAAGTGCACGCCGGACGTGAAGAAGAACACAAGGAACATGCCGAGTGTCGAGTTCCACCGACCGACTGCAAACGGCGAGTCCTTGATGTAGAGCAGCGCTGAGCTGAACATGAACGCCGTGAACGTCCAGAACCGGTTCTCAAACTCCTGCGCGTCGTGCCACCACCAATTCGACTCGGTCGATAAATATAACCCGACGACGTACATGATGCCGAGCCAGGACGCGCAGAGCAGTGGCGCGTACGCGAAGAAGCCGAGCACGAGCAGCGCGACCAGGAGCCCAAAGAAGAGCATACCGACCATCACAAGCGCATTCGGCATGGGCTCATTGTTGTTCGCACTCGTGGAGCTGTTGCGCTTCGCCGCCGACGATTTCACTTTCATGCGCTGGATCTGCAGGATCTGGTGCGGCGGCGGCGACAGCTGGGCTGGCGGCAACGGCGCACTATTCATGGGCTGCAGTGGCGGCTGCTGCTTGCGCGAACTCTGCTGCTGCTGCTGGCGCTCCAACGGCATCTTCACTCACTCCGTCAAATCGGATGGAAGGAGAAAGAAGAAGCCAGCGAGCTTGTGAGGCGAGCGATGGAGCTGGAAAGGGCTCCTCTTCACTCCGTCAGGTACGAACAGCTGGCGCGCGCGATCTTTTTCTTTCTTCTGCTTGCAGGCGTGTGCGTGCGTTTTCAGCTTGGAGCGATCGTTCCTTTGATGCTTGAGAGAGAACGAACGAGCGTCGCTTCAATGTGCCGTACCGTGCGAACTTGACGCTGGTGTCCGTCTAGTCGCACGCGCTTGATGCTCGAGGGCAGCGGATAGAGAGAGCGCGCGAATGCGGACTGCACTGGTGCTGCTGCTCTATAGAAGGAATGAACGAGGAAAGGAAGGCACTTTGTGTGGGTTCTTCCTTTCTCACGCTGCTTTCCTTTGTGTGCTCCTTTCCCTTTCGTGTTGTGGTTTTGTATGGAGAAAGTCACAGTGGGTTGGTGGGTTTTGGTAAAGGCGGTCGTCACTCGCGCGCAACACCACTGTAACGTTTGGAGGCAAGGAGAAATGCGCTAAAATGAGGGCATTACTGCAAGGATAGTGACATTCTGTCACTAAGCTGGTGGGCGGGTGGGTTGGTTTGTTACTCTGAAAGCATACCCGTTCTGTTCGAACCCGGTGATGATAAATACGATTCGTATCAAAATATACATGGGTGGGTCTGCCAAAATGGGTCTAAAAGTTCTTGTTTGAGCCCACCCGCTGCTGATTTGTTTCAGCCAATCAAAGCGAAAACGTCTACGTTATCAGCTCAGCTGGCCCGAAGTTCTTTGAAGATTCGCGATGACGCTGCCGAGAAGCAGCGATGAATCGGAATCGGTCGCCCCCGCCACCCGCTTGCCCTCCTCATGCCCGCGACAGGCCAAAAATGCGCCATGCAGCTCCTGCCAGCGCACTTTGTGCTTGCGCTGTGTGGCCAGTTCGTGGTTGGTTGGGATCGATTTTCCAAAGCCTTTGGCTGATTTGGTGCCACCATCTCTCGTTCTATGATTTTGCCTCTTGAGCAAATTGCAAACATGCATGCGAGTTTGTTGAAACGCCTCGTCCGCTGTGATGAACATCGTTCAGCAAAGCAACATGTACAGTATCTTTTGTAGCCTTTTGTTCATGCTGCTGCTGCGAATCTCAGAACCAAAAGCCCAAGAAGGACACACTCGTCAAACCCAACCAGCAGAATATCGAAGCAGCGGAGCCTCACGAATAAGGAGGACGCTACGTTGAGGTTTCGGAGGAACCTTCAAGGCGCGCGCAAACACGCAGATCAACACGATGGGGGACCCAATGTGTCAGTGCCGAGGTGTCGATGACAAAACGACCAGCCAGCCAAGGATCAGCACAACAATCAAAAGGCTCAAGTGGAAATGAACACGAGTGGCTGCATGGGCCATTCGTTGCAAATCTTGCCTGCTGTGCGATATATTTTCAGATCTGAGACCACTGCGTGACTGGCAGTCCTCGGTCAAGGAGCTTCAACACTGATTATGACGCCGGGGCTCTGGCTGGACGCATCAGCGGAGAGAGAGCTGGGTGCAAAGATGAGTCTGTGGGCGGGCAGCGGTCACTGGCCAGCAGCTCTTCTCGTTCATTCAGAGCAAGGACGGGCCAGCGTGTCAAATGCCGAGAGAGTGCATGACACGCCCGAAACCAGCAGGAGTGAATGTCTCTGGTCGACACCCCAACGTCAGCACAAGCTCGTCGATGACGCACCCAGCAACCTTTTACACTTGATACAATTCATAAAGTAAATTATATGCAAAAACCATAATTCCACAGGATATAATAAAATAAAGGTCATTAGAGCTCTCTATTGAAGACGTATACTGTGCGCTCGCGATCTCGGGTCAATTTGCTTGGCAATGACGAAACGGACCCAATACTAATGGCGCAACAGCAACATGCGAGCGGCTGTTGGTGGCTGCACGACCACAAGAAGCTTGACCTCGAATGGCAGACGGCGTGTGCGCGCGCCCAGCAGCAGCTCATAAAGGTCGCCGACAGTGTGCAGAAGACCACGTGCGTACCGATTTCGCTTTCTTTCACACTCTCTTTCGCTCGTCCTTGCACCTTTTGGTGGCCACATGTGAATGTGCAGTCGTGGGGTTGATTATGACACACACTGCCACTCACTCTCATCATGATGCATTGCTGTTTAAAAATGTGATACTGCAACAGATATTTAGAAGGAGAGCATTGGGGCGCACTGGGCGACTGCGCTAATCTACATGAGCGAGCATCTTCACGAGTATGTTCGCATTGCCATTGTGTTTAGATCCGCGGTGGCATCGATATCCAACACAACAACCTGATGTCTTTTCCAAACTGTATGTATGTATGTGTGTGGCTGATTGCAGCTCTGGGATCTCGCGCATCGATGTCGGAAGCGCCTGCTGGACGACATTGACATCCTGGTGCGTGCGCAGCTGTGGTTGCTCTTTCATGTGTTGTTGAGGATTGAGCTTGTCCTTCAACTGATGATGTGCTTCTTCTGCTACTGCTTACTCAAAAGGGTGATATCTACGCAAGAATGAGCGCGCTCCTGTACAATTATGACACTATCGTAGGCAATGGCGGACGGAAGCTCGACGAGAAAGCGCGACGACGCTATGGTACGAATGAGTTCCTTCCAGGATGCGATCCTTTCCGTATTGAGCGTGTGATAACTGACCAATTCGTCACTCTTTCTCTCATGTTGCTTGCCAATACGATGGGTGACACAACAACCCGGTAATAGAATTGTTTTTGGTGGAGATTCTGGCAATGTACGAGCAGGAGCTCGTGGCGAAATCTCTCATCGCCGCCGACATCTTCGACTGCCGCAAGCACGAGACGATGACGCTCTACATCGCGGCGTGGCAGATGCAACCGCACATCGACAAGACGCGCATTGAAGAGCTGGAGAAGCTGGTGCAGAACGACGCGCATTACCATTGATTGCCATTCGCGAGCCAATTTGAAAGAAAAAGTTTAGTGTCAATTGATCGGTCCCAATCATAATTTGGGGCAAAAGGGACACTTTTTTTTCGTGGGTGCACCCTGCAAAATCTGATAGTTGGTGGGATCAAGAGTGATGGACCTCTTGTTTGATGTTTGTTTTTCTATCAGCTGTGACTTGTAAATGCATAGCCTTTCCAAGTCGATGCATTGTGAAGCCGCCAATGACCATGTGGAAATGAAGCGACTGATTTCTTTCAGATGGGTTCACAAACAAAAATAGCTGGCTTCTAAGAACAGGTCTGGGTTCCCAAAATACGGGTCATAGAATACGCCCACCCACCCGCCCACCAATCTTGATACAAAATAATAGCATTCGGGTGGGTTTTGACTCACTCAAAAAATTGTGACCGACCCGGGTTCCCCTTCAAAGTCCAACACCTTTCAAAGAAGAAGTCCGCACACACGCACGCGCTACACGCCCTCCGTCCCATTGCCAATACTTTTCAGCCCAAAATCCTGGTTCTTCAAGGCGGGGTGTTGTCCGTTTACGCTCTCGCTATTTGCTATTTTAACAGCATGGGTTTTGCTTTTGCTCGTATTGTTTGTTGCCTTTGACGAGGAGCTCATTTCAAAGTCGCAGCACCAATTTGAAGCGCAACCAGCTCAGAGGCGCCCAGCAATAGCAGAGAGAGAGAGTGAGAGAGCGCGCGTGTGTGTGCGTGGCCATTCTGCCAGACCAGCCAAGTGAATAAGCAACCACCTGAAGTAATGGACGCGAGCGAGAAGAAGACGAAGCTGCTGTCGCCCGGCGGCTCCTCAAGCGCCAAGAACATCCGCATCACGGCCAACTTCCGCACCGGTGGGGTTTGAACTCAGCGTGCTGATTTGCTGTAGAATCAGCGTGAATACGCCAATATGCGCGTTTACTTTCTCGTCATACTTGCTAACGTACTTGGTGACTGTGCTGCTGTGTGTGTGCATGTTTATGATGGTGATGCGAAGAGGAGATCAGAGGTACGAAGATGAGAATGAACAAGAAGCGATGCGTGGACAATGACTTCGTGGCTGACACGCATGCTTATTGTGTCTTTGTGAAGGCTATCTGTTCAAGAAGACCCGCGACGGCAAGTGGCAGAAGCGCTGGTTCGAGACGAATGGCTGTTTCCTCACGTATTATAAGGTGCGAGCGGCAAGCTTTTTTGTTTTTCATCTTGGAGACAGACCACAGGCAAATGTGATTAAACCCGATGGTGTTTGATGACCGTCTCTCTATAGAAACAAGGCCAGAAGCTGCTCGCTGCGCTGAACTTGCCCCAGGTCGGCGCGATCACATTGCTCGGAGAAGACTCATCTGGTGCGTTCGCTGTTCAGTCTGTTCGTTCGTCTCCGCACTTTCTTTCAGCTCCTTCTCTGTGAAAACTAACTCTCAAGTTTCTTGATGATTTGCAGATGGCCCGGGGCTTTTCACGATTGAACTGAACGAGCGCGTGTATACTATTAAAGCAAGATCCCACGAAGAAGCCGCGTTCTGGGTCGATGTACGTCAAGTTTTTTTGCGCTCCAAAACGCTTTTTTTCCAACGAGTTTCAGAGCTCAGGCTGATCTAACATGTTTTCCTGTTTGGCGTCGTCTGACAACCTAGGCGCTGCTTTGGCGACAAGCCGGTGGCGTAGTCACGCAGAAATCGCCAGGTATGTTGCACAACTCTCTTCGGTATCAATTGCGTATTCGGTTGGTGCATTCGAAAAGGAGTGGCTTTGCTGATGGTGAATGGTTGGCTTTGTTGTGATTATTGCGCCTTGCAGCTGAAATGAACAAGGCCATGACCGCTGCAGCTGCTGCCGAAGAGATGCCGGACAAGCGGTCGAGCTCCGTGACGAAGGCGGGGCCGCCGATCAACCCGGACGAGTTCGAGGAGCCTCTTCCAGAGCAGGAGCAAGTCAAGGGCTGCGCGCCATGTTGCACGATTCAATAGAGAAAGCGAGCACAAGAGTCCCCTTCCATGCGAAATGCCCTTTATCTTTCTTTTTGCGTGTGCTGTTTGTTGTTTTGAATTTGCTCTTTGCGAATGATGTTTCTGTCGTTGTCTCCATTGATTTTCATTTGAGTGGTTGCGGTGAACCAACTTCCGATCCCTCAAACCAATTTCTGGTCCTTCGAACCAATTTCCAAATCATGTCAAGCCAATTTTCAACCTTTTTTCTTCAGGTTCAATGGAAAAGAGCGACTCAAGCAAAACTCATCTATTTCTCAGGTTTTTTTAACACTCTCAAAACTGCACCTTGTAAACAGGCAAGCAAACGCACTGTGTCTCGCTTCCTACTACACTCCGAGCTCTTTCAAGTAGCTCTTGGGCGTCGGCTCCTTGCCGAGCATCGCGGTGAGCATCTCATTCGGGTCCTTGGCCCCTCCATGGATCATCAGCTCCTGGAACAGTTTCTCCCCGGCGACAGCATTCATTGGGTTGTGATTGAAGCACGAATGCCAAATGTCGGACGCAAACACGCGTGAGTACAGGTAGCTGTAGTACCCCGCTCCATAGCCGATCAAGTGCCCGAACCGCGTGTGCCAAAAAGTGCCGTCGACATGCGAGATCAGCGTGCTGCTGTTCTGCAAATGGGTTAGCGCGCCAGTCGTCGTCGCGGGGGCATACGGCAGCGGCTGCTCGCCAAAGATCTTCAAGTCCAGCAACGAGTACAAGCATTGAGTCTACCAAATAGCACCACGCACATACACAAATGGTCAGCACCAGTAGTAAACGCATTTTCACCAACAACATAAGAAACAGCTGGTTGTGTACCTGGGTATCCATGGCCGCAAACATGTTCTTGGACTTTTTGAGCCCCGACATCATTTCTTGCGGGATCGGCTCGTTCGTCTTGTAGTGGCGCGCAAACTCGCGCACAAAGCGGTAGTCCCAGGCAAAGTACTCGAACAAGTGCGACGGCGTCTCGACAAAGTCCAGCTGCGCGCGCGTGCCCGACAGGTGCTGGAACTCAGTGCGCGACAGCAGCGAGTGCATCGCGTGCCCAAACTCGTGGAAGAGCGTTTCAACTTCGGAATGTCTGCATTTTACACACAACAACAGCAGCAGTACAGATGAATCAGTCTGTCACGAACTCTAACCAGCATAGAAAGTTGCTGGGGTGTCGCTCACGTCAACAGGCTTGGACTATACGGTGCAGGCTTGCTAAAATTGCAGACGAGCGCGACGATGGGCTTCTGGTACTTGGTGGGCGAGATCTGCTTGCCGCAGCGGATCGTGAAGTGCGCTGCGTTCGTGTATTTGTTCTTTCGCGGATACAGATCAAAGTAGATCGTGCCGAGCGTCTCGCCGTTCTTGGTCAGCGCGAGTTTGCGGACTTCCGGGTCCCAGGACTCGTGCTTCTCCATTGCAAGCGGCTTGAGTTCCATGCCAAAGAGCTCGGCACACAGGATGTGGAGCCCTTCGAGGCATCGCTCGAGCGGGAAGTACGACGAGATCACGCGCGAGTCGATGCGGTATTTCTGCGCCTTGAGCATACCCATGTAGTACGGCACGTCCCACATGAATACCTCGTTTGCGCCACGACCTTCAAGGCGCTGTTTCGCGGCGAGAAGAAGCTGCTGCTCGCCTCGAGCCTGCCCGATAGAGTATAGCAATAAACAACCACACATGAGGAGGCACGCATAACGATTAGAATGGACACGGCCAAGACTGGAGGTGGTAGCGTCACATACTTACATTGGGCATGAGCTGGTTCGACAGGTTCTGGATAAACTGCTCCACGGCTTCTGGGGATCCAATCATGCGATCACTACAACAACAGCAAACCACAAGAAACTCCAGTTAGCGCCACGCCGGCCATACCCATCTACTCATCCGTTCTTGCATATACCTCGTGGCAAAGTGCGCGTAGGTCTTGAATCCCAGGAGCTGCGCAAGCTCATGGCGTTTCTTTCTCAGCTTGTCCAGCGTCTATGTTGTACATACAACAATATCAGCATTGTTAGACCTAGCGACACCAGCGCAATAGAGAAAGCGCTCACAAGTACCAGCCAATCCAGTCAGTCATACTTACAAACAAATTGGACTGCGCGCAGGCGTTCGCGGTCATGTACATGTCCTTCCGGACCGCCGGGTCGCCAATCCACTTGAGCACCGTGTTCATCACGTGGAGGTCCGTTGGCACGCGCATGACTCCGGGGTTTGTCAACTTCCGCTCGCAGACACTCAGGATCCCGTGCGGCAGCGGGCGGAGCAGCTTCTCGGGCACTTCAATGTAGTCGCGCGCCGTGAACATCGTGCGCTGGAACTGCATGCTCAGGTGCGTGATGTCGTTCTGCAGGTTGATCACCTGTTTCCGTCCCTGGTAGCTCAAGTGGATGCCATCGCGCTCGAACTCCTTGCGCAGCAAGACCGCCATACGCCGCTGCTCCTCGGTGAAGCTCTTCATCAGCGGTGTGTTCTCGGTGACCGTCACGAGCGCCTGGTAGAGCTCCACGTCGGCGTTGAGGTTCTGGATGAAGTCAGAGAGGTCCGTGAAGCACTCGCCCGCGGCATTCCGGTAGCTCCTGTGACAATACAGCACGCGTTTAGCGTCAGTCGTCCGACTCTGTGTTTTGCATGAGGCAGACAAACAGAAGGCATGCATGCATACTCATCGGGATGCACGTTGCGGCAGAGCTCGGCGGCGTCGATCACAGAGCAGATCGCATTCGAGATCTCGTCCAAGTTTTGCAGCGTCCTGAGTCCCGGTTCCGTCGTCACGATCTGCGTATTGTACACAAAGATTCGCAGCACGATAGATACGTAGACACATTAAATCACGTCCACAATGCACTTGGCTCCACCTCAACATGGCTGTATCAGACAGCAATGGGGACACGTACGTTGTGTTTGAGCGCGTCGCATTTGGACTTCACTTCGGCCGTGAGTCGATAGAAATCCTGCGGCTTGTGCAGGTTCGGCAACTGGAAGAGCCCCGGCGCGCCATCAGATAGCGCTGTGCCTGTGCTCCAAGAGCTACTGCTGGAGCTGGTGCTGTTTCTGGAAGGGAAGAGCGACGAGAGCACCGAGAGCGAGCGCGACGCATCAGACGCACTCTGAAGCGCAGGCAACGCGCCGAGAGACAGCGGTGAAGGCGAAGGTGTCGACAGCGTGTGCGAGAGCTTCTTGTTCTTGAGGCAGCTGGCGCAGGAGGTGGTGACTGCGTGCGACGAACGCCGCATGTTTAATTGTTGTTGCCTTTTGCGTGCGCTGGTTGTCAGTCCAATTTTCTGTCAAGATCGGAAATGGGACGCAGCTAACAACCGTTGTGAAAAAAACAGGGGGCAATAAGCAAACTACTCCCTTTCCAACTTTAAATAAGGGGCAATAAACAAAGGGAAATGTTATTTTCACCCCCATTTTCACTATTCTCACCCCAATCACAAAACACGTTGTGTTCCAAAAATAGCTTAGCTCAGTACTTTATAATGGAAGCGTATAGCAACACAAAGTTGAATTAGTTGTTGTTAATC
>JAADVN010000878.1:0-12450 GCA_023335535.1 Globisporangium spinosum | reverse complement strand
CAGCAGCAGAGCGTGATGTATGTCGATGCGACGAGGAAGTACGCGATCAGGTAGCTGTAGAGTCCCGCCGCGAGTCCGGCGTTCCAGCAGAAGTACTGGCCGCCGATGACGATCGTGATTCCGAGCATCCAGATGTCCCACTTCCCGGGCGTGTACTTGTTGCAGCCGGCCTCGGGGATGCTGGGATCGGTGGTGCCTGCGGCGGCTCGGTACGAGAGTTTCTTGCCGTTGAGCCTGGTCGTGGGCGGCGAGATCGCGGCGTCCGAGTTGACCACGATCGCCTTGGGCTTCGCTGACCCTCCTCGACCCAACTGCGGTATCTTCGGTATGGCTGTGTTGACGGTGAAGTGAGTGTCTTGACTCGCACACACGAGCGAGAAAGCAATTGCGTTCGCTGGCTTTGCTTGTCTTGAGGAACTGATGCTATGCACGACTGAGCTTGTGTGTTGCTGAGCTGTCCCTCAATGGTGAGGAACATGAGGTGAGGCGTGTGAACGCGCGCTAAAGATAGGGAGGACCTGGGGTGCTAAGACAAGACTCGGTTCCGAAACATCTCCGTCTCAGACCGGAACAACCATTTAATTAGCCAGCCAACTAGCTATTGGCACCAGTCCAGGTCAGATGCAGTGATTCGACCTGGGCAGGTACCTATCAGTTGACGCGGAAGCTTTGCGATGGTTCTCATCCTGAACCAGTCTCCATTGTGCTCAGACCTTTGGGTTCAGCTCTGGATGGGTACACAACGAGCGGTTCACAAGTTCATTGATAGTCGACGAGGCAGTGTCACTGGCGCGCCAGCAGATGAACCGGTAATGTGCTACTACTGTTCGGTGGAAAGTCGACCACTCCACTCCACTGAGCTCGCTTGTCGCTGAGGTGCCGTCGACCATCGTTTTGATGCCTAACAGAGCAGAGCTCTCGAGTGATCACTGCAGCTGCCTGGAGCCCGTCGTGTCGTGGCTGTCGATTTCCGAGTCTATCCACTGTTTGTCGTCTTGACAATGCGATCTATCCACCGCTGTCGTGTCCACGAAGGTTAATCAAGCCATTCTGCCGGCAGCCAGGAGTGCTTGAGACCTTGAGACGAGTGTCGTCATTGAAGGTACTGATCAGCACTGGGACATTCATGCATGGGATCGCTGGCACGCGGCTTGATGATCAGTGATCAGTGCTGGGACTGAAGCATGTTGGAAGTCGAAGGGTGAGCCATGTTCGAGTGAGTGAGAATTGAGTATTCATGGTTATGATGCCAGGCTGGTCGATACTCAAAGGCAAAGCAGTGAGTGGACTCTGGACTGTTGGGGTTGTTCACTAGTATAGTAGGCTTGCTGCTCGATTGGCTTCGTGACGTCGTTGTCGCTATTGTCCGGTTGCACTCGTCTCCCTCTCTCTATCTATCTACGAAGAGCTCACACCTGAAATGCGCTTGCTGGTACTGCGACTTCAACTTGGAGAGCCAGTTCAAACTGCACAACCCCACGCGAATCTGAGCCGCAGGCTTTCGTGTGCATGTCAAAAATGCTCTCTCTCTCTCTCTCTTTCTCTCTATCAAGGAGCTCAACGAGTTTAGTATGAGCGCTGCATAATTGTGTGAGTTGAAACCCTCAGCATTGCACAATGCCTCCCCCATTATTCAGCTCGTCCTGCGTTGTACAGTATACAGTAGTGGGTTTCCAGAGGAAGACCATACGCAGAGAGGGTGAGCAAAGCTCCACTGAAATGTGTGCATTGGGGGTCTACGTCCAAATGTTAACGCTGCGCTCTGCAGTGTATAGACAGACAACCTGAAGCAGATGGTGCTCCATTTGCTGCTTGGCATCCATATTGCCAGTGACCGCCGTCAATTGATGGAGCAGGGCAACCTGAGCTGCTGTTTGGTTTGGTGGAGTGGGCCACATAAACTGCACATTTGGGAGGGGCCACGTCACTTCGTAGCAGCCGTCGAGGCCACGTCGCCTGCATCGCATGTTCCCCCCTTTCTCCCCACTCTCCCTCTTCTCTATGCCCAAAAAAATCAACAAATCAAAAAAAGTAACCGACAGATTTCCCAAAATAAACGAAATCCAGCAACCTGATTGGCCGATCGGACCCCAAAAAGTCAGTCTTTCGTAAATTTTATGTCACGCACGTGAGAGAGATTCGTTTCCAATACAAACGCACAAGAGACCAGGCGCACGCGCGGCGTGACCAACCCACCACCACAATACCTCCTTATCTCCCATATCAGCTTCTCAAACTCCATAGATTGTATATCTGACTTAACTTCATTAGCAGTAAATCCAAGTTAGTTTTCCTCAAAAGACTCTATAACACCACATACCGGATTGTGCACCGGTATACCGATCCTCCGCCCACCTCCCTGTCGTATTGCGTATCAACCATCGTTCGTTTCACGTGCGTGCAACATCCCAGCCAGCCCAAGGCACAATGAATGAGGGGCGGGGGTGGAGCCCAAGCCGAGCGCAAGGCTCTCCGCATGCGTCATTTCGCGATTCGCCTCGCCCCGCGCACACCTCCCCGTCCGCCTCCCTCTTCGTCTCTCCGCTCGCCTCGCCTCGCCCCTCAGCAGCCATGGCGACCCCTTCGTTCGACTCGTTCCTGCAGCAGTCGCAGCAGAACGCCGATGTGGCGCCGTCCGCCGACCGCATCCTGATCGCCGGCATGCTCTTCAAGAAGCCCGAGACCAACTCGCTGCTGTGGAAGAAACGCTACTGCGTGATCTACAAGGAATCGCTGCAGATCGTCTACTTCCAGAGTGAGGCGGACTACGAGAAGGGCACGATCCGCGGCAAGATCCCGTTCTCCACCGTGCACAAGTGGGACGGCAAGCCGAACGGCTTCCAGTTCTACACGCCCTCGAACAAGTGCTTCCGCGTCTACACCGAGACCGCGGAGGAGCAGGAGCAGTGGCTTGCGGCCATGCAAACCGCGATCGATAACTCGCCAGACAAGAGCGCTGTCACCAGCGTGCCGTACCAGCGCCCGATCGCCTCCTCGCCAACGTCGTCGCCTCGCGGCTCGTCGCGCATGATCCGCAAGGACTCGTGGCGCGAAGAGGACGACCTCGACGTGCACACCATGTCGATTGAACTCGAAGACCTGCGCAGCGAAGTCGCGACTTTGCGTGCCGAGCTCGCGTCGTACGAGCAGACCGAGAAGAAGTACGGCACGGAGATCATCAGTGAGATGCGCACGCGCCGCGGAAGTGTCTTGGACGATGGTACGCAGCTTAACATTGAGCCGCGTGAGATGGAGCGCATGCGCGCCATCTTTGAGCTCTTCGACCAGCAGGGCAACGGCTACATTGAGGAGGATGACTTGATCGACCTGCACGCCAAGCTCGGTGAGCCGATCTCGGCGGAAGACGCCAAGGAGGCTGTCGCGTACATGCACAGCAGCGCCAGCGGTCCGCGCATCGACTTCAACTCGTTCATGAAATGGTGGAACGACGACCACAGCGCCGGCAGCCAGACCGAGGCCATGAAGCGCTACCAGGCCAAGTTCAAGTTCCTCAAGGCTCGTATCGCGAACCCAGCGATCGGCAACATTGAGACCGAGGCTGTGGGCGCGTTCCCGAGCTTTGAGTTCCGTCTCAACTTCTACTACACGGGCAAGAACGGCGTGCGCGAGCAGATCTCGCCATGGCACGATATCCCACTGTACAACGCGAACGGCACGGTGAACTTTATCTGCGAGATCCCAAAGTGGACCCGCAAGAAAATGGAGATCGCCACCGGCGAGCCATTCAACCCGATCAAGCAGGACACCAAGAACGGCAAGCTGCGTGAGTACGGCTGGGGCGACATGATGTTCAACTACGGCGCCATGCCGCAGACGTGGGAAGACCCATCGCACACCACCGAAGGCACGGGCTGCGTTGGTGACAACGACCCGATCGATGTGATTGAGATCGGTACCAAGCAGTGGCGAACGGGCTCGGTCGTGCAGGTGAAGGTCTTGGGCGTGCTCGCGCTGATCGACGACAACGAAACCGATTGGAAGGTGATCTGCATCAACGTGGAGGACCACTACGCGCCGATGATCAACGACGTCGCGGACGTGGAGGCGCACATGCCGGGCTGCATCGCCGCGATCCACGACTGGCTGCGCGACTACAAGCTGCCGCAGGTGAACGCGTACGGCTACGAAGGCAAGTGCATGGGCCGCGACTTCGCCGAAGCGGTGGTGGCCGAGACCCACGAGTTCTGGAAGCTGCTTATCGAAGAGCGCGGCGGCCAGGCCACTGTCTAAGCAACCAACGCACTGCTGTGTTTTAGAGAAAGATAGTCCTCACAACCTTCCTACCTACCTACGAATGACTAAATGCCCAACGAATGAAAGTGGAGAAAAATTGGTGGTGATCTGTCTGTTGTCTGTTCATTTCCGTTCCGATTTCCGCCCAGCATTGCAAGATCGAGCCGGCAACGAAGCACGAGCGATGCAGTAAGAAGCCCAATTGAATGAGGTTTGTGCGCTTATTTGACTTTAGTATTGATTATTATTCTCTCCTATTATGCCTGGTCGGGATCGGGATCGGGAGGGATTCAATCTGGTGGTCGACAGTCTCAAGCAGCTGAACGAGGAGGTCAAAAGTGAGACTTTGCAGAGCCAGCCAGCCCGTCCAAGTGGCTACATTATTTTCCAGTCAGCTCATCTGCTGAGCTCAGCTGGTCAACGGATCTCATCTCTTGGGTAAGAACCTCATCTGATTGATCGCATGGCAGTCGGCATTTGTTTATTTCTGTTGTTGATCTTATTATGCGACTCTGCTGTGGATTTTCAAAGAGAGCGAGTGAGAGAGAAGGAATGCGACCTGCAACTGGAGTTTCGCTCCATGCTTACTTCCGTCTCGCTCTATCGCTCTCTGGGTTGGTTCTATTTGTGAGGCGAAACTAATTGGCAGCTCGCGCTCGCAAGAATCTCAAACTTAAGAGACTCCAGATCACAAGAGAGCTCATTTGGGCCATCGAATCCAGTCGTGCAAGAGAACCACCGAGCCAGCAACAACTCTCTGGTTTCTCTGAAAAGAGACGCCCACAGAAGTCATGAAGTTGCCAATCCCCATGACTGCGCAAATGGTAGGCGCGCCGGTGTCCCCGATCGCCCAGCAGCCGCGCGTGAAAGAAAGCGACTCGCCCCTGAAAATCCAGGCTCGCGCGCGCAGCTTCCCACCGCGAACGCCACCGACCAAGCCTTCGTCCTCGTCGTCTTCTTCAAGTCCGAATGTGAAGCCTCAGACTAGCTCAATCACTGCCAAGCGTTCGCAGTTTGCGCTCGAGCTCGAGCACACAAACCAAGATACCGTGGAGCGCCGACAGCCCACGTCCCCGACCTCCAGCGCCACGACGCTCTCGAGCCCAACGATCCCCCCACCCGCGTCTGCTAGCGCCCCTGGGAGCGCGAGTGGCGAGCCGATTCGCGAAATGCCCGTGCCCGGCCCCGAGTCCCCAGCGTACATCGCGCTGGCGAAGGCGAACGAGAAGACCGATCCGACGCTGCTCGACAAGCGCATGCGCATCGGCAAGGCGAAGATCGGTCGCACAAAGTACAAGGCCAACCGGAGCTTCAAGAAGCCCATGGGCAACGAGATCCACACCCAGCACGAGCAGTACGCACTCACATACGGCATGATGTGCGGGATCCTCAACTCGGCGGGACTGCAGAACCCGTTCAAGCAGCGGCTGACGATGGACGACTTCATGCGCGTGGAGAAGCGCAGCTTCCCCGCGAACTCTAAGCTGCAGCACCCGTTCAAGTTCAAGGACTACTCGCCCGACATCTTCCGGCAGATCAGGAGACGCTTCAGCATCGACTCGGCCGACTACATGGTCACACTCTGCGGGGATTTCAACTACATCGAGTTCATGTCGAACTCCAAGTCGGGCCAGTTCTTCTTCTATTCGCACGATGGGCGGTTCATGATCAAGACCCAGACGAAAGAGGAGTCCAAGTTCCTGCGCCGCATCCTACCACACTACTACAAGTTCGTCATGGAGAACCCGAACACGCTCATCACGCGCTTCTACGGCATGCACCGCGTCAAAATGCATCACCTGCGCCGCAAGATGCACTTCATCATCATGGCGAGTGTGTTCGACACGCCGCTGGAGATCCACGGCCGCTTTGACCTCAAAGGCTCGAAAATCGGGCGCCGTGCGACCCCGAAAGAGCGCACCTCGAACGGCGTGATGAAGGACATGGACCTGCTCGACAGCGGCTTCCGTCTGCAGATGGGGGCGGAGCGACGCGCGATGCTTCTGGTGCAGATCCGGAAAGACGTCGAGTTTCTCAAGCGCATGAAGATCATGGACTACAGCATGCTCATCGGCATCCACGACTCCCAGCAGGCGATCCACACGACGATCTACCAGAACCTCAAGGCTGCGGACCAGAAAGCAGCGGCAGCTACTAATACCACTGCCACCACCTCCAAGTCGGTGCCAAGCTCGCCAACGAAAACCGCGCTGGATCAACCACAATTGTCCGGTTTGAGCGCTGCAGGGGATACCATCCCTGTTCGCGTGAAGAGATCGCTCTCAAATCCACCGAGTGCGGGGGTAGACGAATGCAAGGCGGCAGTACCTGGCGATGCGTATCGGCTCTCGGAGGCAACGACGACCGTCACGTTGGCAAGCGGTGAGTTCGATCCCGAGTTTGATTCTGGGTCCGAGTCCAACAGCAGCGACAGCGGCACTGAGTTCACGGCCGACGGCTCGCTGTCGAACATGTCGATCTTCCCGCGCATCCTGGACGTCGAGACATATCCGGCGCACTCGGAGTCACTGTTTTGCCGCGACGAAGGCGGCATCTACGGCCGCGATCGCTACGGCCGCAAGAACGGGTTCGTGTACTTTCTGGGCGTGATCGACATCCTGCAGCAGTACAATTCGCGCAAGATCGCCGAGACGTTCTTCAGGGGCATCCGCCACAACCGTAAGCAGATCTCGTCGGTGAACCCGACGTTCTACGGCGACCGTTTCATCGAGTTCATGGAGAAGAACGTGGTGCAGGACGACACGCTGCCGCCCCTGCTGCCCTCGCTCGCGCCAAGCGGGACACACGCGAATGGACATGCTCATACACAAGGACAGCAGCAGTAGCAGCACCATCAAGCGCATCAGGTGTAGCTCTTGGGATGAAAATGTAGCCATTCCATCTCCCCACTGAACTCTGTGACGTGTGACGAGGCAAATGTTTGCTTTATTTACACACGTAGACTATTGTAGCGACCAACTTCTCTATCTAGACGCTGGTTATGATTAATTTACTAAAGTAGGCCATCAAAGCCTGATAGTTTACGAGAACAGGCTTCATTGAGTTGCAGCGCAAAACCATTTGAGCAAACAAGCAAGCAAACAAGCAAGCTCATGCTTGTTGGGCTTGTTGGTGGCTTTGTTTGGCAAAACTGCTTCTTGGTGGGTTCGTTGGCAGCTTGAACTGGGTTTGTCACATGATGATAGGTGGGAGGGCTCGGAACGAACTGTGTGTTTCCTTTCACAGCAACTTCAAAGAGACGATTTCAAATCTCCTTTGTCGCGTTTGACTGGAGCACACAGAGTTGTTCTGTATCAATTCCCAACCACAGCACACATTGCGCAATTGCGCAAGCCATAAAGTCAGATGCTGATCGATCAGCTGTTGAAGTTTGCTCGGCCACAAGAATTTGTCGCGTTTCTTGCCTTGTTCTTGTGTGCCTTGTTGGTTGGTCGTTCAAACCTGTTTGTGCCTGGTGTTGTTGTTGTTGTTGCTGGCTTGGTTGTTGCGTGCTTGGTTGGGGGGGAATCTTGAAAGCCCAGTCCAAAAAGTCACAATGTGGCACACTAGAGAGACAGGGGGACAACAGGCTTGGCCGTTTTCAGCCAATCGGCTCGCGTGACCGAATCGCCGTATGCGTGGCTCAGCCAATCCAAGCACCCGTTTTCGTCTCTGTTTACTTTTTGTTTGTTTTGTTTTGTGGTGGGTGATGGGAGAAAAAAGGTGAGCGGGTTGCAGTTGGCTGAGTGGTACGACCGATCGATACGGCTGCGGACGGATCGTTTGCCCAGGCTCAGCCAGCCAGCCAGCCAGCCGCGTTCTGAATCGGATTGCGTCCAGCTGAGCTGAGCTGCGACTCATAGGCAGGCAGGGATCTTGGGACATCAAAGTCCCCAGTTCAGTTAGACCAGCCGACGTGCGTGCATTGTTTCGATTTCATTTGCGGATTTCCTTCGATCTCCTCCCGCCTCGATCCGCATCTCGCAACCAGCACATCCACCAGCAGCAGCAGTCGCCAGCCACCCATGCCGCAATCCACCACCGCCGTGCCGCGCACCGCAGGCGTGCTGCGCCAGCTGCCGACCACCACGGCCTCCACCACGACCACAAAGGCCGCCCCGACGTTCATCCCGCTGCATTGGAAGCTCGCGGTCGGCGGCGTCGCGGGCGTCGTGGGCGTCTCGGCCACGTTCCCCATCGACATCGTCAAGACGCAGCTGCAGGGCCAGACGCGCGCCACCGGTGCGCTGCAGTGCTTTCGCCACATCCTGCGCACGGACGGCGTGCGCGGCCTCTACCGCGGACTGCCGCCCACGCTGGTCGGCGTGCTCCCCGAGAAGGCTATCAAGCTCGCTGTGAACGAGCAACTGCGCGAGTATCTCGCGGACGAGGACGGCAAGCTGCCGATCAGCCGCCAGGTCATGGCCGGCGCCGGCGCGGGCTTTGCGCAGGTCGTCGCAACAAATCCGGTACGTTTTGCGTTGCTTGTTGTCTATACGTTGTTTGCTTGTGTGTATACTTGCGCATGTGTTGTTTGTTTGCTTACACGCTTGTTTGTTTGCTTGTTTTGCGTATGTGTGTGTGGGTGTGTGTGTGTTTTTTTTTTTTCTCTTTCAAACCATCCAGACCGAGATCGTCAAGATCCGGTTGCAGACGCAGGCTTCGTTGCCAGTCGCCGAACGCCTTTCCGCACTGCAAGTGGTGCAGTCCCTGGGGCCGCGCGGACTGTACAAAGGCGCGGGCGTGTGCCTCATGCGCGACATCCCGTACGCCGTGATCTTCTTCCCCATGTACGCCGAGGTACGCGACTTCTTCGCGGACGCCGAGGGCCACAACTCGATCGCCTCCATCGTGTTCGCAGGGGCGACTGCGGGCGCCACGGCCGCCGGCATCTGCACGCCCGCGGACGTGATCAAGACGCGGAGACAGATGCGCGGCGCCAACTACACGGGCACGCTCGACTGCTTCCGGAAAGTGGTGGCCACCCATGGCTACGGCGCGCTTATGAAGGGTGCGGTGCCGCGAATGATGGTGCAGGCGCCGCTCTTTGGCATCACGCTCGTGGCGTTCGAGCTCCAGAAAAACTACATGCAGTCGCTGTAGATGATGGTGATGATGATGAACAAATGAGGTAACGAGTGTCTTCAAAAAGACCAATACATATAGACAGATCCCCTCCTCCTGCTCCACAATGCTCTCCATCCACCTCCATACCCCCATGTCTTCGCACGCTCAACTCGTTTACGCACGCGCGCGGACAAAAAGAGGAAAAGAAACTCGTTCTGTCGGCACGATCAAGGTGAAGAATCCGTTTTGCGTTACGCTTTGATGGTTTGTGCTTGTGTGTTTGAAGCCATGCGTTTCCTTTGCTGACTGACTGCGGCTTTTAGACTGAAAACACTCCAGGACGCGCTTCCATTGACCGACATCGACGACCGCTCAGCTTCAGATTTGATCTGCCAGCGATCGATTAAAGAATTCCCTTCGACGGCGATGAAGTGGCTGCGAAAGCAAAGCGACGCGAGGCCGAAGCGCAATGTGTCAGTGGCGCCAACGTCGATCGTGATCACGAGTGCGTCTCGTCCTCCGCAGCACCAACAGAGCAAGAGGAAGAAGACCAAAGCGAGCAATAACTCGGTCAGCCCCGTCATCTCTGCGCCGACGTTCTCGTTCCTTTCCGCGACGAATAAACCAAAGCCCTCCGGCCCTGCAGAAGAACCGATTACACCACCACCAGTAGTGGCGATGAAGAAATCTCCGAGCACCTTGTGCAAACAGCAGGCAGGAATTTCCCATCGATCGCATGCGTACAAGGTCGGCAAGCTCGACGTTTGGATGCTGGGCATCACGATCGTCATCGGCGGTCAATGTTTTTGGTAGAACGCTGGGCTTGCCGCGGGGTTTTGCAGCTACTTGATCGCGTTTCTGCTCATCTCAAGCGCATATCTCACGCTTTGCTGCTGCGCGGCGGAGATCACAGGCGCACTGCCGTTTGCTGGAGGTGCTTACGGCTTGTCAAGGTGCACGCTCGGCTTCTTCCCCGGCTGCTGCGAGACGCTCGAGTATATCACGTATGTGGCAACGACGACAATCTCGCTGGCCGACATGATCGTCAAGTCCGATCCCTCTTTGGATGGATATCAGCCTTTGATCTGGTTGCTCTTCTTCGTGTCTGCGCTCTGGATCTACATCGTCGGAGATCGACTCTTCTGGCGCTTCAACCTTGTCATTGGCGGCCTCAGTTTCCTCATTGTGCTGCTTTTCTGCTTTGGTTCATTGGCACACGTCGATTGGAAATCCAGTACGTCGGGTGATCCGTACTTGACGTTCGTGGACGATCTGTCGGGCTTCATGAAAGTGCTACCCATCGCTGCGTGGGTCTTTGTTGGCGTTGAAGCACTCCCCCCTTTCGAGCGATGATACAGAGAAGCCAAAAAGTGTTGTTCCGGTTGCCCAAGTCGCGTGCGTGGCGTCGCTATTCGTGACGGGGACCATGGTGCTGTTTATCGCAGTCGCGCTTCCATGTCCAGGTGGTATCGAAGCGATCGCTGCGGACTTGGCACCAATGACCAATAGATTTATCAAGCTCGCGCACCTCTCAGAGCAGATAGCAGCAATGCTGTCCATACCAGCGACGTATGCGACGGCGTTCGGTTCATCTGGTGCTATGGGAAACTGATCCAAGCAATGGCGACATCCAAGCTACTTCCCTCGGTGCTAGCAAATGTGTCGCCACGATATGGCACCCCTTGCATTGCGCTGATTGCAGGATCGATTCCGGGGTACGCGATCTGCCTCATCGTATACCTCAATTCGCACATCAGCAAGTACTTGTACTCGATCTGCATCACATCGGCGTTTGTTTCATACTCTGGTCAGTGTATTGGGTACATCGTGCCGAAGAAGAACAAGAATGTCAAGAGCTCGCATTTCAAGAGTCCGTTCGGGATTTACGGAGCCGTTTATTCCATGAGCATCTGGGTTCTCGGCGTCGTCTCGATCGCTGGCTTCTAGGGAAACGACCAAGTCGAGATAATGGTGTTTGGACTGCTTGTGGCAAGCCTCACTGTGTTCTACTTTGGGTACTCGCGCAAGTGACAGCAGTTCTCTCCGCAAGAGAACAAAGTGCTCCTTGCCACGCACGTCATCAAGTTCAACGCCAACCGTGTCGCTGGGAAGAAACAACATGCGAGCGGCTCGAAAGCGAACAAAACTGCCACGGTGAGCGCACGATCGCAGCTAAGCAGCAACAGCGTCACAACTGCGGGTCGAGTCGCGCAAATCAAAATCAAGCCATGCAAGGCTGGAGGCAGTGGGGTTGAGTAATCAATCACCCGGTTTTCAGCAAATACAAGCAAAGGACGCGCGACATTTTAGAATTACACGTACACAGAACCGAGTATCCGAACAAGTACGCATCATTCCGATCCTTCGCAGCCACCCAAGCGAGCGGCGTGCGCAACAAGGTACCAAATGAGCTTGCGGTCGATAGCACGACTGCCAGCGCTGTCTCCAACATCTATGGCTCTTATCGCAGGTGCTTGTGAGGATCTAGAGTCCACTGAAACCACGACAAGAACAACGATACCAGCAAATCGGTTTTGCTTTCCCACGAGCAGTTGGAAACGAAGTGCAGCTATTTCCAGTGCTACCAGAGCGAAGAGCCCAGCGTTTGTGGATGCAACAGAGCAGCCAATTGGGTAACCCAGCGACGGGGGCTCGCGCGAATTTATATCAGAGGAGCGAGAAGATCCGACGACCATCGCAGTAACCATCGAAGGCTTTCCGCTTATCCAAGCTTTCCAGTCTGCAAGGAAGTGATCACTTTTGAGATAGCCCAGTATCACAACGTTGACGCAAGTGGGAATTGAAGATGGGCGTTCTCCCCGCGAAGCCTGACAAATGAGTCCAACCTAGAATCGATTCAGTGAATGATGAGAAAGCGAAAGACACCGTAGCCGCTCACACACCGCCAAACCCTCGATAGTTCTCCTACCAAGCTGCTACAGCTGATCAATCCACAGTCATTTTGCGCGGCAAGTATTTGGCGTCCAGGTGGGACATCTGGATGCTCGGAATCACGATCGTCATCGGCGGCCAGTACTTCTGCTGGAACGCCGGACTCGCGGCGGGACTCTACAGCTACCTGATCGCGTACTTCCTCGTCGCATCGACATACATCACGCTCTGCTGCTG
>JAADVN010000877.1:0-12463 GCA_023335535.1 Globisporangium spinosum | reverse complement strand
TCAAATCAAGAGGCAGTGATGGCAAACTACCTTGGACTTCGACCGAAGCATCGGTTGACCTCCAGTTGGCGTTGACAGCTGAGTACCAACCACATCACGGGTTTGTTGTTGGCTACTGTTGCTGCTACTGGGTGGTTTGAAATGGTGGAGCTCCGATGGTTCTGCCAGCAAGTAGCAGCAGATCACACAGAGCAACTGTAACAAGGCACGCTGGTGGCATTTTGGAAGTGATCCAGCTTCACTTGTGAATCGCTCAGCTCTCCATTCGGTGAGTTGAGCTCGTGGTTCAATCCTGTTTTCCTTAAGTATCGAGACACAAAAAGGAAAATACCTCTTCAATCTTATTTAGTCTTCAAACCCTCTCTAAAGCGATTGAATAAGCTGTACTAAATTGCTGACGTATGCAATTGCAATGAGTGCTCGCTTACAACAAGTTGAGCATTGTACACTACTGAAAAGTGTTTCATTTCGCCATTTTGACAGAAAGCAACAATAATGGGCGGAGAAGCCGCGCAGCCAACGCGCGTGTTCTTTGGTGCGTGGCGATGGACGGACGAGCGTGTGTGCATTGCTTATCAATTAGCTTCTATTTGTGTGCGTTACACGCGAACTGACTACTCTCTCTCTCTCTCTCTGTCGTTGCTCGCGATCGTCAGACATCTCGATCGGCGGCTCGCGTGCGGGCCGCATCGTGTTCAAGCTCTTCGACGGCGTGCCCAAGACGACCGAGAACTTTCGGTACCATGTGTTTCCTATTACGCAAAGAGATATTGGAGATGTGTGTGTGTGCTGTATTGGTATTAATGGTCATTGTGTATCCATGTGTGTCTGTTGTTGCAGAGCGTTGTGCACGGGTGAGAAGGGCACAGGCAAGACGACGGGCAAGCCACTGCACTACAAAGGTAGTGCGTACTGCATACTATACGAACGCTTTATAGCCCAACTTTCTAATGAGTCAACCATACATGTAATCGGTGGGTGTACCAGGCATTCCGTTCCACCGCATCATCAAGGGCTTCATGCTCCAGGGCGGCGACTTCTCCAAGCAGAACGGCACGGGCGGCGAGTCCATCTATGGAGACCGGTACATTCACTCTCTCTCTCTCTCTCTCTCTCTCTTGGTTTCCTATGTGTATCTGAATTAAACTCTAATACACTCGTGATACAGGTTCCGCGATGAGAGCTTCCGGTACCGCCACACCAAGGCTGGGCTGTTGTCGATGGCGAACGCCGGGCCGAACACGAACGGCAGCCAGTTCTTCATCACGACCGTGGCGACCCCGCACTTGGACGGCAAGCACGTCGTGTTCGGTGAAGTGGAGTCCGGCATGGACGTCGTACGCAAGATGGAGGCGGTCGAGACGGTCGCGAACAACAAGCCGGCGCCGATGCAGGCGGTCGTGATCCAGGATTGTGGCGAAGTTGCCAAAGGGAGCAATGTTGGCGATGGGAGCAGCTCAGATGACGATGACGATGATAAAGAGGCGAGAGCGAGGAAGAAGGAGCGCAAGCGAGCGAAGAAGGAGAAGCGGCGAGCCAAGAAAGAGAAGAAAAGGCGTCGCAGAGAAGCGAGGCGAGCGAACAAGAGCGGGCGCGATGGACAAGCTGGTGACGATAGCAACAGCGGTGATGGAAGTGACAGTGAGCGCGAGGCAAAGCGTGGGCGTAGCAGCCGTCGACGTGGCAATGTTGATCAAGGCCGAAAGCGAGAAAGAGCGCGTCGATCTTCCTCTACGTCGTCGTTGTCGCGCTCTCGATCTCCAGCGCGAGACAAGCGTTCACGGTCTAGATCTCCACCAAAGTCGCGTGTGAATCCTCGCTTGAGAAGCCCGAGACGCTCTGAGTCGGTTCCACGAAGAGGTGGAGGATCGAGACAATCGCGTTCGAGGTCGCGTGGCAGGGAGTCACGAGGACGGGAACGAGGCGATCGTGATAGACGACGTGCGAGTCCTTCGAGTCCGCGAGAAAACCAGCACGACAGGAGCCGCCACAGCAGAGACAGATCTCGCTCTCCTGCTCGTCGCGATTCTCGCCGTCACAGTCGTAGTCGCAGCAGAAGCGAACCGCGCTCACGAAGACGCTGATCAGCCGTCGCGAAAGTCGTGGGCATTGGCGTGCCTTGGACGACAGAGAGTGGTGACTTGGAGTACTCGATACAGTAGTCAACCTGTCGTTGACGATAAATTGGTGGGTCTTGTTTTTCACAGCCAGCCTTCGAGGTCAAGCCGAATAGACAAGAGCAATTGAAAATGGATATATATATAGAGAGAGAGAGCTGAATTGTGTAGAACTTGTTTCTATCCGTCGTTGTGGAGTGGTTTTTGTCATCGCAGAAAGGAACAAAGAGCGCGACGAAGTGTGGTCACAGCGACAATTACCCACAAGATGCCGAGGTTCACGTTCGCAAACGCAAGTACGCTGACAGCCACCTCGCAGGCATCTCGCCATCATCCGACCTTCATGTCGGATGCGTTTGATGTTGTGGTGCCCAGGAAGCAACGAACAGCCAAGCGTGACCTCGCTATGTGTCTGCCATCACTGCTGTACAAGTGCGGGGTCTGCAACGGAGAACAGAGGCAACGGCCCTTGTTGAAAAAGCCCCACACAATACGGATGATGGAACATTTTCAACACCGAAATACTTTCACTGTGTGACCATGAGCCACTGGTCTTCCTTTTCAGCTAGCGGCGATGCTCATTGTCGCAGCCGTCCGTGAAATCGAGGTCCAGCAGTAAGTAGGCTAGCAGCAAGAAGGCAGCGCTCTGGGAATCGAGTGGAGGGAGAACCCCTTTTGACCCAATTGCCCCCAGCAACCTGCCATAAAACTCTCCAAACGGAAGGTAGGAGGATCTAAAGTCGAGTTGACGTCCTCTTTCGCTCATTTAGACTATAATTTCCTTCACAGTGGTGCGGGTTGTAGTAGTCGTTCTCGGGTCTGGGTCGCTTTCTGGGGGTAGCAACAACGCTGCGTGGGCCTTGATGAACGCGATCTTCCTCAGCTGGACCTTACTCAGCCCCTCGTCCTTCCTTGCACTCAATGGAGGGACAGTGGACGCTGGTGCTCTTGGTGTTGACGCAAGCGCGGAACTGTCACTGCCACTAGTGCTATTGTTGCTACTACTACTACTACTACTACTACTGTCGCTGTTCTCACGCGCGAACACTGCGAGTGCGACCTGCTGGAGCAACGGGAACTGCTTGCCGTCCATGAGCCAGTACTGCTGGATGCTCTTCGAGCCTTTCTTCAGCAGCTGGTACTGGGAAGTACTCTGCTGCTTGGCGCTGTTGCCTTTGACCACAAAGTCCGTGTACTCTTGGAAGAGCTGCTCTTTCTTGTGGCCCACCTCAACTGACGATGCGTCACCGCCAGTGCGTTGGAAGAAGTCAAAGAGCTGGTCCTCTGCGTGGTCGCGCTCGTCGTCCGTCATGCCCATGCCAAGGAACCGCGGATCCAGCAAGTACGCCACACCAAACTCACTGCAACTCAGTTGTTCGACGAGCGTCTCTCGAAGCAAGGCGCTCACGTGCGCACGCTCGCCTGACGTGAGGCACGAAAGCTTTGCAAAATCTTTCTTGAGCGTTCGGCAGAGACTGTGGTACCCAGTCGAGACCGGTACTTGAGCTGCTGACACTGCAGACTCGGATCCTATTTTGTCCTGAGCCGCAACTAAAGTTGTTGTTGACAGCATCGCGGCGTGGATGGGCGTCAGGATCTGGATACTCTTGCTCAACTGCTCAAAGAAGCTGCCGCCCAGCAGGATCCCGATGATACGCTCGCGCTGCTCCACTGTCTTCTGCTTGAGCTTGAGTCCCGGTGCGTCGTCTCCGCCAAGGAACTCGCTCGCAGTAACGAGATCGTAGAGGAGGTCTTCGCTGCTTTTGATTCGGCCCAGATACAACTTCAGGTTTCGCCAGTGCCATGGAGACGACTGTGGGTTGAATGCCACGAGTGGCTCGATCCCCTGTACTAGTTGCTCCGCCTCGAGTTTACTCTTCATCTGCGCATCCTGCGCAGTGAAGAACGACACGACAGTGCTGCAGTTCTCCACAAACACCGCTAGATCCTCGAATTCGTGCCTGGACGTAGACGATTTGTTCTGTTGTTTCTTCGATGCGAAGAGGTCGTGGATGAGCTGCACACACGCCCGCACCACTGCGTTCCCGCCGGCCTCGATGCTTCCATCCAACGCGTCTGCTTTCTTTGCGTGGTTCTTGATTTTGTTCTCTCGATCGACCAGTGCCTTGACCTTCTTGTAGCACTTCTCCAGCAGTTTGCCTTTCAGCAGCTTGGAGGCGGGTAGCTCCGCATTCGGGTGGCCAACACGGAACGCGCGTAGCAAGAAGCTGTCTTCGACGCTCGTGAGCGGCGTGTCGGTGACGTAGAAGTGCATCGCCAGGTGCTCCTGGAGCTCTTCCTGGAGCTGGAAGTCAGCCTGCTGCTGCTGGTCGAGCTCTTGTTGGTGCTTCTTGGCGGCTTTCATCTGCTTGACGACCTCCTTTTGGTGCTGCTCCTTGGTTGATGATGCTGTGCCTGTCTTTGCCTTCTTCACGTCTGGCGCAAACTCGGACTCGGACTCAGACTCGGTCTCGGAGTCTGGCGCCGCCGCCGTTATCTTTCTCTTCTTCCTCACGGGCTTAGCTCTCACGTGCATGTCGTTGAACCAGTCGGGACGCTCCTGCTCGCTCACGAGTCGGAGCATGAGCGCGCGGAACGACTCGCACTTGCGCGCGAGGTGGCTCTTGACGCGCTCCGACTTCTTGTAGTGCGTGATGAGCTCGCCGCAGTGGCGACACACGCACGCATGCAACCGCTGCGGATGTTCGCTGTCGGTGAAGAGTGTCCAGACGTCGTCGCTCGGTCGGCCCTTGCCGCGGCCGCCGCCGCTGCTGCTGCTGCTGTCCGTGAGGCTCGCCGCCACCATCGCCGCTTGCTTTGAGCAATGGAGCTGCTCCCAAATAATAATGGCTCGCTGGATTGCTGGTGCCTTTTCGATGGCGAACAGAGTACATTGCGTAATCCTATTATTCAGCATATTTCAAAGCAACATGCTGAATGAAAGGTACTGTGTCTCAAAAGCAGCTTCTATCTGAACGATGACGAGGTGGCGCGAAGGTTGCGCGAAGGTCGCCCCTCGATGTCGCGCAACATCAACTTCGCTGGCTCGCGTGTTTCACCACAGTGGCGTCACTCACCAATTGGACACACCAAGCGAAACAAGAGAATATCGACAAATGGCGTCTCCCTACGCGCGCGGCACGTACTCGTCGCCGTCCTATGCGAGCCCGCCGCTGCCCGTGCTCGTGACGGAGCGCGACCTGCCGAAGGTACTCGCGGTGACCACCGGCGGCATGTTCGCGACCGCCTGGCTCGCGCTGCAGCTCGACGCCTACTTTGCCGCGGACGACCAGCACGCCGACTTTTACAAGCCGTACGTATACGATGACGCCCGCCCAGTGATGATGGCTTTTATGTATGCAGCTGTACGTTGACGCTGCTTCATATGATGCTGCGTGTAGGAATGTCGGGTACTTCCTCATTGTGTACAAGCTGCTGATGCTGGTCTCGAGATACAATGGACACGGTGGGTTCCACTATACGAACTGTTAGCTACCTACTGGGATTCATGGAGGTGAATGAAGCTAATGTGGTGGCTATCTGTTGCCTTAACGCTGTACAGGGACGTACATTCTCTACGAGGCGCTCTGGGGGTGCAACATCGCGATCATCTTCGTGATCATGGCGGTGTTCCTGTCCAAGCCCTTCCTCATCGGCATCGCTGTAAGACCAAGCAAACACCCGCATGCGCTTGGTACACAATGACTTGCGTTTTGACTTGCGTCTAACCATGATGTCAATGCTGCTTGGTTGTGCTTTGCAGATGGCGATTGTGTCAGGTGACCAGCTGCTCTGGTACATCGACATCCTCTCGTATTTGCTCACACGCAAGTTCCTCACCGGCGCGGTCAAATACCTCACGTACCCCGAGAACCGCTCGTTCTCCAAGACATTCTTCGCCTCGCACCACATCTGGTTCCTCCCCATGTGTCTATGGGTACGTACCCAACTCTTACATCGTTGTATCGGTAGCAGACTGGCAATCTCACCACGACTCTCTCTCTCTCTCTCTCTCTCTGAGTAGATCACTGTCAAGCACGGCGGTATGCACCCGTCGAGCTTCCTCGCGTCTTGCTGCGTGACGACGTTCGTCTCGGTCTACTGCCGCATCTTCACACCGTTTGAAGCGAAAGTGCCCGGGAGCGACCACATCATCTACCTCAACATCAACGGCGCGTTCGAGTTCTGGAAGGACATTGACATCTCGGTGCTCCATGTGCTGGACCACCGCCACCCGCTGCTCTACCTGCCGTACCTGGCGGTCGTGGGCAACCTCATCGCGAACGGCATCCCGCACATCGTGCTCATGGGGATCTCGCTCACGCTGCAGTTTCACCCGATGCTGCAGTGAGAATGAGCGAGCGGGTTGAGTGGAAAGGGAATAGAGAAGAAGAAGAAGAAGAGACACAGCTACGTCCAAGCAAGTCAGATCGGGGTGGTTAACGCTAGGTCTCCTGTAACTAGGATTTTGTCTTCACAATGTTTTATGAAAGCACAAAACTCGTCATCAGAGCCTCCGTACCGCCTCCTTTATCCGGGGCTCTCATTACAGCATTTCGACAACAACCACATATCAGCATCGCCATCCTTTTTTTGTCTTCTTGGGACAAAGTGAAAGCGTCTCAAGCAAGTCTTGCGAGGACATACACCACTAAAAAGCTCTTGTCTCACGTTGCAGAAGAAGCCACACCGGAGACGAGAGCGGGAGTTCGAGTGGGCCGCCATTATTATGACGATTAGTCGCTGTGATCACGTTTCAATTCCTCTGTGTGCACTCGTCTCTCTCTGTCTATCTGTTGTTGCTTATCCTGGCTCTACTGTATGACTTGAGAACTCTCGCTGCGTCTAGTGTCTCTGCTTCTTTGCCGCCTTTCTCACTTGAAAGTCCTTCTTGAAGGTCGCGAGGTCCATGCTGTTAGCGACCGTGCTCGCCTGCGCGAGTCCGCGGTGCAGGAACAGCCGCAGGAGCTCGTCGACGTACTCGAGCAGCTCGGGCATCGCGTCCTGCTCCTCTGGGTTGAACTTGCCCAGTACGAACTTGTCCATCGCCGTACCGGACGGCGCCCCCGTGTTGCCGCCGACAAACCAGTGCGGCGCGCCGACACCGATCTTGAGCCGCGCAAAGCGCTCCGTGCCGACACACTTGATGATGTCTCGGATGCCGTTCTGGCCGCCGGGTCCGCCTTTCGACTTGAAGCGACAGGTGCCGAAGGGTAGCGCGACGTCGTCTGTGACCACGAGCAGTTCGTCCTGTCGATTGAGCGCGAGCGCGTTCTTCTTGATCCGCCACTGATGCGCGTTCATGAACGTCTTGACCGCCACGCCCGAGCGGTTCATGTAGGTGGTCGGCAGCAGCAGCGCGACGTTCACGTCCGGGTGCGGCACGCCCTCGGCGAGCGTCTTGTCCTTGCGCCGCTTGGACGAGCGGTTCACGAGGTCGTCCACGCGGTATGTGTACGCGGCAGGTGGTGGCAATGGTGCTGCTGGCTGTGCCTCGTGAGCATCGTCATGGGGTTCATTGGTGGTGGTGGTAGGAGCAATGGTGTGTGGCTCGGCGTCCTGCTGGAATGAGATCGCAAAGCGCGCGACGTCGCCGTGGTTGCTCGCTTCGTGGTAGAACGCCAGCTTCTTGCCCTGTTATCGATGTCAACAACAGATACGATATAAGATCAGCTATATGCTCGATCGCATGGTGTCCATGCAAAAGGGGTGCATTGCCAATAGAGTAGCGAGGGGTTACCAACACTTGGTGCGCATACGAGTCGAGGAAATGCGTCACCGCCATGAAGCCAATGTTGTGTCTGGATCATCATACACACCGAGCGGTTAGATACAACAGATACTACTGCACGCGCATAGTAATATAGTCATAGTTGCAGAGCACCGTACCGCGTCTTGGCAAACTTCTCGCCCGGGTTGCCCAGTCCGACGATGAGTTTGCGCACATTCTCGTACTTGTGCGGAGCCGTGTCGCCGCCATCAGCACCAGCAGCAGCAGCAACTGTAGAGAAAGGGAAAGACGAAGACGCGGATCGCAGCAGCAGAGCTCTGTTGTTGCCGCCCAAGAAGCCCACGAGGCGCCGCGTGACCGCCGTGAGCTTGCCCATTTGCACTCCAGCCTTGACTTTCATTCGTTTTCCTTTGGTATTGATACCAAGTTGATACTAAAATGATTTCGTTTGGTTTTGGTGTCGCTATGTGGCCACACTTTTCTGAAACGTTACTTTTTTTGAGTCAACTTCCGTGCAACATTCTAAATTTCACCATTCCCAAGTTTTACAATGTTGCGCGAAGGTGAACTCAAAAAAAGGCTTTTGGGTTTCCTCCCCTTCCTCTCTTCCAGGCGCCGCCACTGAATAAATAAAAGCGCCAAAGGCAATCCAGAAGAGAGAGAATGGCTCGCTCGTCGTCCCGCTCGTCGTCCCGCTCGCTGCCTGCGCGTCGGAACGCCCGTCGCAGCAGCCGCAGTGCCACGCGGGAGCCTGCGCGCGGTCGCGGGAGAAGTCGCAGTGCCGGTCGGGGTGATGGTCGTGGCGGCGCCCGCAGCAACGCCCGCTCTTCGCCACCAGGTCGCAGTCGCGCGAATCGACGCGGACGCTCGCCGTCGTCGTCTTCCTCCGGCTCATCCGCGTCGTCTCGCTCGAGAACACCGTCGCGATCTAGATCCCGTGGTCGAAATGGCGGTGGTGGTGCTGACAGACGTCGTGGGGGTGGGAGCAGACGCCGTCGCAGTCGCAGCGTGAGCTCCTCCAGGTCGAGATCGAGATCTTCGTCGTCGTCGCGCGAAAGATCGCCACGGGCGCGAGGCAAAGCAGCAGCCTCAGCGAATTCCCAGCGAGGCGGTCGTGATGGCGAACGCAGAGGAGACTCGAAGGACGACGTGAAGCGCGAGTCCAAGGCGACGCGCTCCGTGACGCCACCGCGTACCAGTGCGAAGCGACCGGTGCAGCAAAACAAAGACTCTCCTGCAGGTGCGGTGAAAGAAGAGGCGAAGCGCAAGCGAGAGCGCTCGCCGAGTGCCGACGTTAAGGCCGAAAGCGAACGCGGGTCGTCGTCTGCCGGTCCCAAAACGAAGAAGACGCATGTAGATCGAGAGGCAAAGGATGATACGAAGCAGAGCAGCAGCAGCAGCCGTGCTGACGATAGAAAGAGCGAATGTGACGATGACGCAAAGGAGAAACCGGCCGTTAAGGAAAAATCCCCTGTGAAGAAGGAGCAAGAGAAGAAGCGACGCTCGCCGAGTGCTGAGCGAACGTCTCCGCGAAAAGACGCCAGCGGTACCCCGCTGCCTCGTAAAGCAAAGCAATCGGACGATGTAAAGGAGGTGGAAGAAAAGGACGAAGAGAAGACGCCGCCGCGCGAATCGGCTCCAAACGCGCGAAAGCGCTCGAACAGCGGTGATAAGACCCCACCGCGCAAGTCGAAGACCAGCGGACGCAGCAGCCACCGTTCTGAGAGTGACGAGCGCACGCCTCCGCGCAAGTCTCGCCAGAAGCGAAGCGAACGCGAACGCAGACGTCGTCGCGGACGAAGCTCCTCGCGTAGCAGTAGCAGCAGCAACAGCAGCAGTGGTAGTAGTAGCAGCAGCGGCAGTGACAGCGAGCGAACGCCTCCACGCAGCTCGCGAAAGAAAGATCGAAAGCCGCAACGAGCCAGCCGTGCCGACAAGTCTGCGCCAACGCCTACACCTACGAAGGAGAAGGAAGCTGCAGCGAAAGCCGCTGCTGACGCTGCCGCAGCTGAGTCGATCAAGCGCGTGAACCTCTTCGCGAACGACGGCAAGAGCGGACGAACCGGTGGCGTGTACATCCCTCCGTTCAAACTCGCGCAGATGCGCCAGAACGTAACAGACAAGAGCTCGCCCGAGTACCAGCGACAAACGTGGGACGCGCTGCGCAAGAGCATCAACGGTCTTATCAACAAGGTGAACGTCTCGAACATCAGCAACATCATCCCCGAGCTCTTCCAGGAGAACTTGGTGCGTGCGCGCGGTCTCGTCGCGCGTTCGATCATGAAGGCGCAGCTGGCGTCTCCAGGTTTCACGCACATTTATGCTGCGTTGGTCGCTGTGCTCAACACGAAGATGCCAGAGAATGGCGAACTCGTTGTGAAGCGTGTGGTGCACCGCTTCCGTCGCGCGTTCAAGCGAGGCGACAAGGTGGTGGCGATCGCGCTCGTGCGCTTTATCGCGCACTTGGTGAACCAGCAGGTGGTTCATGAGCTGCTCGCGCTGGAAGTGCTGACGCTTTTGCTCGCGAACCCGACAGACGACTCGGTGGAGGTGGCAGTGAACTTCACAAAGGAGTGCGGCCAGATCCTCGCAGAGCTCTGTCCTGAGGGCTTGCGCGCAATCTTTGAGCGCTTCCGCGGTATTTTGCATGAAGGCGAGATTGATAAGCGCGTCCAGTACACGATCGAAGGACTGTTTGCGATTCGAAAGGGAGGGTTTGCGGACTACCCTGCGGTGCACGAGCAGCTCGACCTGGTCGAGTCCGGAGACCAGATAACGCACGAGACGACGCTGGAAGAAGAGATTGACCGCGAAGACAAGCTGGATGTGTTCCGAGTGGACCCGGACTACGAGAAGAACGAGGAGATGTGGGCTGCGATCAAGAAGGAGATTCTCGGCGAGTCGGACTCGGATTCTGATGGAGAGAGCGGATCCAGCGGCAGTGACGACGATGGTGCTGACTCTGAGGAAGAAGCGCAGCAGCAGCACCAGGCGGCGGCGAACGCTGCGATTCAGGATATGACGGAGCAAGACCTCGTGAACCTGCGACGAACGATCTACCTGACGATCATGTCGAGTATCAGTCACGAAGAGTGCGCGCACAAGCTGATGAAGCTGAACATCCGTCCTGGTCAGGAGAAAGAAATCTGTTCGATGCTCATCGAGTGTTGTAGCCAAGAGCGCACGTACTTGCGCTACTACGGTCTCCTGGGCCAGCGGTTCTGCATGATCAAGCGCGAGTACCAGGACGGCTTTGACGAGTGCTTTGCCGAGCAGTACGCGCTGATCCATCGCCTGGAGACGAACAAGCTTCGCAACGTCGCTAAGTTCTTTGCGCACCTGCTACTCACCGACGCACTCCCGTGGACCGTGTTTGAGTACATTCGCCTGAACGAAGAGGAGACGACGTCGTCGAGTCGTATCTTCATCAAGATCCTCTGCCAAGAGCTCTCGGAGCACATGGGCTTGAAGAAGCTCAAGGAGCGCTTCTTCGACGAGATCATGCAGGACACGTTCGCGGGCGTGTTCCCGAAGGATAATCCTCGCAACACGCGCTTCGCGATCAACTTTTTCACGTCGATCGGTTTGGGCGGCCTCACGACGGATCTGCGCGAGTTCCTGAAGAACGCACCAAAGCTGATCATGGCGCAGTCGAAGCCCGCGGAGGCGGATAGCAGTAGTAGCAGCGACAGCAGTGATTCGGACAGCGATTCCAGCAGCAGCTCAGGCAGCAGTAGCAGTGGCAGCAGTTCGTCCAGCGGTTCCAGCTCGGACTCCAGTGACTCGTCGGACTCGGACTGAGCACAACGGAGTGGAGACTGCAGGATACAAGGTGCAGGTTAGTGCAATGGACTGGCACGCAGCGTGGTATGGTAAACTCTGCATAATAGCATGCTACTGATTGCTTGAGTGATTGCTTGATTGAGGCATTGTTGGCATTAAAAGAGCGTGAGTGGTTTGCTTATCCAGGTACAGGTCTTGGGCGACCATCTTCAGATGGTTGGAGCCCGCTAATTATAGAGGGACTTACAATAGGAACAGGAAGTCTGGAACCAATTGCCCAGCATTCTCGGTCACCAAGCGTTAGCATTCACAAGCCTCTCTGGAATTTGATACTTATTGCCGAGTTGTGCTTGGCTAGGATGGCTGCTACGACGCCAGTGACGCCGCTGACACGCAAGGCGACGATCCAGACGCTGCAGCGGTTCCCGACGCTGCATCACAGCTCGTTTCTCATGGAGCTGCGCGACCAGCTGCGGAACCAGTACGAGGGCGAGATGGAGCGCGAGCGCTTAAAGGACGTGCTGAGCATCCACCGCATTCTCGAGAAGCCCCCCGAGGCGCGCGACTCGCAGGATATCGACACGCTCTACGAGTTTGTGCTGCAGAACGGGAGCACGAACAAGATCTTCCAGGGAGCCCAGGAGATCATCTGCATGACGATCTGCCGCGAGATGACGTTCCTGGAGCTGCCTGCGAGGGGCGTCGTGTGCTACCAGGGCGACTACGGCGACACGTTCTTCATCATCATCCAGGGCTCCGTGTCGCTCTTCATCAACTCGAAGAGGAAGCTGATCATGCAAAACGAAGAGAACGGGATCCAGGACAAGAACGG
>JAADVN010000876.1:0-12465 GCA_023335535.1 Globisporangium spinosum | reverse complement strand
GATACGTCGGAATCAATGGCTCTCAGTACTTACCTATCCCTGACGACTATAATTGGTCAATTTTTATCCCAATTTCGTTTCTGATTGGTTTTCATCGCTAAAAACCACCAGATTGGTCTATTCAACGTATACAAAGCTCAAGGGAGGTCGGATAAACGATGATATTCATCCATATCACGAAGCGACGAATCTCTACGGAGGCTTGTGTCTGCTGAAAGGCGAGTTGAAGGCTGCATTTGACACGTACCACTCTGTAATTCAGAACAGCGGCACCAATAGATCGTCGCGGAAAGCATCGTCATCATTGCCGACAGCCTCAACTGCGTCGTTTGAGCAGCTCCAGCTCCCTACAATTTGTGTGTTGCCCGGAACGCGCAATCGCCACGGCGACCTCGTCGACTCGACCAAATTGTCTACAAAAAACCTCGGCGAAGTGCTGCACCACTTGGACGAACTCGAATTGCGCTACGAACCCGACCCGTGCGTCTACTTCCACCGCGTAAACGTGCACAAAGCGTGGGCGAATTCGAGCGGTTTGTGCACGACCTCTCGCTGGTAGAGAGTATGGACCCAGAGTTCCTCAACATTACATTTCGCGGGAGTTTTTCGATGACTTCTTGGATCTGGAGACGATTTCCTGGACTCCGCTGCAATTTGTCGAAGCCACCCGCGGCGCCTTGGAGAGGCACGAGTACACGATCCTAAGTGCTTCTACTTCACCGCTGACAGGAACTACGTCGCCAAAATCTTCCCAGTTGTCACCACCCGACCGGCTTCTGAACAAGCTGAAGGGTGGTAAAGGCGGTAACGATGCTCAAGTGAAGCAACAAGCCAAGTCGATTCACAGACAGCTGCCATTTATCAGCGAGGTCGCGATGTGTCTCTACTTCCAGAAACGCATCGATTCTGGTTCTGTGACGGACGAATACGCGCACGTGTTCCAGCTAAACGTTTTCTAGCGCCTCCCTGAAGCTCGACGCGATACCTTCAGCTTGACAAACTTGGCTACGCGACAGCACTTGTCGCCTTGGGAAGGTGTGGTCTTTGATGAAACCCAGAATCGAAAGAAGAATACAAATGAGTCGGTAGAAAACCCTGCGCGCGAGCTGATCAAGAGTATTCTGAGCAAGTTTGGGAGAAACCCATGTGCGCACTTGATTGCGGGGATCGTCGAGCTTCAGCTGTTCAACGCGTCAGTCGCGCATATTTACTTCACAGAAGCGATCAACTTGATCAACAAGCAGCAAGCAGCGGCAGTCGCGGGTACGACAACAGCAACTACTGTGACTGGCGCGATCTCACCTCTGGCATACAGGTGGCAACAGCGCGTCTTGGATCGCGTGCGATTCTACTGTCTCATCTGACGAAGCATGTCGAGTCGGATCAAGATTGAAATGGAAAAAGTTGTGGAGGATTTGAACATGGTGGCAGCGGTCATGCTAGATGAGCAATCTAGTTCGAGAGCTGCTGCTCCTGTAGATGATCCGCTTCTTCTCGTGCAACGAACGCTCATCATGCTGCTGAATGGGCATCTAAAGTCTGCTTTCAAGCTGCTGCGACAGCTCAGTCACGACATGACGCTGGTCAAGCAAAGGCGGCAAGCTATTGCGGACAAGATGCTTGCTCACCACTATCACGAGTGGTTGCAGATCACAGACATGTTTGGCAACGTGGGATTGAATTTGCTCAGCTTGTTGCCTCTAACACTTGAGAAGGAGCAGAGTCGTCTGCCAAATCCAGCTCAGCCACCAGCAGATGGAGAAATTGGTGAGCGCAAGAGGCAACATGAACGTAATAGCGATGATGAAGAACAAGCAGCACGAGAAGAAGAAGAGGGTGCAGCGGCGATTGTGCGGTACGCGCTGAGCAAGAAAACAACGACAACTGGGAGGACTGGTGTCGGATCCAACCTGCTTCAGACCAAAACACTCAACAAGTTCTTTGAGTCTGGACTGATCAAACTCTAGTCAAGCGGCTCGATCGTACAGACCACGCCATTCTTTCAAGCCATTTTGTCGATCGATGGGAGCTACTTGCCGCTCACAAACTTTGCAACCCTCGAGCTGCTCAAGTGCAAGGAGCGGGATTTCACGGAAGAGAAGCTCTATAATTGTTTCATTCGGCTTGAGAAGCGGTCTAAGCGGCTGCGCAAGAAAGAGCGATGGAAGTTTGAGGCATTCATTGACGCAAACCTCGCCCATGCGTACCTGCCCAGCGATATGGAGATTTTGTGGCATCACGCATGGCTCTTACAGGACCAAGGAAACTACATCTCAGCGATCAACGATCTCTCAGGATGTCTGGAGCTCATGAACTTACAGATCACATGGGAAAAGTCAAAGAAGAAGAATGGCAACTCGAAAGTGAAAGCGACTTTTTTAAACGAGACCAAGAGAACCCAGTGGCTGCAGCTGCTCTTGGACCGCGGTCGCCTCGAGATGGCGCTTGCGAACTGGGAGAAAGCGATCCAGGATCTCACGGCGGTGATCTCTCAAGCTGGTAAAGCCAATCAGCTCATCGAGGCAAGCGCGTTCGACGCAAGGAGTACGTTGCTGATCCACTTGAACCGGTCCGGACATGCGATCCATGACCTGCAGCACATCTTAAGTATGATCAAGAACAAGAGAAGTTCAGGAGGGAAGCATGCTCAAGCTCATGATCCTCGCGCTCGCGGATTTCTATCGTGCGCGCCATCGAGCGTCTTCGTATCCGAATTTGCACACACGTATCGGCTTTTGCCATTTCGATTGCGGCAGTATGGCAAAGGCAGTCAAAGCTCTCACCGAGGCAGTGCAGCAAGATCCAAATGGTGCTGACGCGCTCTACATCCGTGGATGTGCTTTACAGGAGCTCTTTGTGCTTGAGAGCGCGATCAAAGACTTTTCGCGAGTGCTCAGCATCAACCCGGAGTACTTCCGAGCACTCTATCAGCGCAGCGTTTGCTTCGTGCTCTACCAGAAGTACCGCGAAGCGCTTGATGACCTGGATAAAGCGATTCAGTTGCAGCCTGAATGGGAAGAGGCGTGGAACCTCCATGCGTACACCTGCTTTTGCTTCGGCCATTACGAAGACGCGGCGACCTCGTACGGACAAGCGATCGGGCTTCGCGACGCGTCCACAGACTCGAGTAGCCATGGACCAACACCAGCGCAGCGCGACTCACAGCTGTTCCTGCATCGCTTGCTCGCAAACATGTACACGAACCATTTCTTCGCTGCGCTCTTGGACTTGGACCTGGCGCTCAAGCGAGACAATGAGAACTACATTGCGTTTGTCGCGAAAGCCTTCATGCTTCTAAAACTCGGTGGCGAGTACGACAGAGCGATGCAAGCGCTGCTCCATGCGCTGCCTCAATACAAGAAAATGCGCTTGATGAGCCCCTGTGATGTGATCGACTCGGAGCGAGCCAAGGCATTCAAGAAGCAGTCTGGTGGTATTGATCGGTCCGGGAGCCTCATTAGGAATCCGTTTGGAGGTGGAATTGGGGGTACTGGGTTTCCATCTTCAAGCGGCCCCGAAAATGCAATATCACCGCTCAAGAGACTCAAGTCAGGTGAACCGAAGCAACTAAAGATCTCGGCTACTTCAGACGCGATCTTCTCGTTCCGGAAGCTCGCTAGAGAGGAGCAAGAGCAACGCGCTCAGAGCTATTGCCAACACCATCGAGTGTCCTCAATAGCCGGAGTAAAGCCAACTTCGGAGAGCAAGTCCCATCCGCGGAAATCGTCGGGGCTCATTCCTCACACGCCAAGGAGGAAAACGCTTGTAGGTGCCAACATGATCGCGTTCCTGGGCTCTTTTCATGCTGCTGACTCCCAAGCGGACAGTCGGGTGACGCAGCGCAGTGCGCGCAATGCAAAGTTCATGCGCGCGATCAAGAAGCTCACATTCGAGTACCGCGTGCTAAAAGCGCTCGAGAGCGCCCCAAGCGCAAAGTACAAGAAGAGCGAGCAAATGGCGCGCCTGTTGTCCGACTTGATGCGTGCAAAGAGCGGCGTTCCGTATCCGAAAGGCACGCTGACGTCGAACATCCTGGTCTGGGCATTCAACATGCTCGGGTCGCATCATTTGCACAACAGCAAAGCGGACAAAGCGCTCATGGCGTATTCGCTCGCAATCCAGGCGCACCCGCTCAACCCTGTGCCGTTTTTCAACCGGAGCAATGTATTTCTCCACATTGAGATACTGAACTTAGCTGTCAGCGGGCTCCAGGATGCGATTGACGCAGACGAGAGCTGTTTCCAGGCGTATAACAATATGGGGGTTGCGTTGTTCCAAATGAAGCGCCTGGGTGACGCGCACGACGCTTTCGCCACGGGCTTACATCATGTAAAGGAGAAGAAGCAAAAGGCAATTTTGCTCTACAACCTCGGTGTCGTCTCCCAGAATATGGACAAGCAGGACGAGGCGATGGAGTTTTACCAGCAGGCAATCGCGCTCGACGGCTCACGGGCCGAGTTCTTCAACAATAGGAGTTCGATTCTCCACCAGCAGCTCAGGTTCACAGCCGCGCTCGAAGACTACAACCGAGCGCTAGCTTTGGGAACCGAAGAGATTGAGGGAAATCGTGATGGCGACATGGACGGCGCGGTGATGGTAATGAACAGTACAAGCAGCAGCGCGATTAACAATCGTAGAAGCTGCACCGAAGCGCGATTGAACCGCGCGCAGCTGTTCATCACAATGGGAACTGCACTTCGGCGATCAGCGACCTAAAAGTTGTGCTGAAAGCTCTGATCATCGGCCGAGAGAGCGAGAGCAAACGTGTTGGTAGTCCCGAGCGAGGAGTGAATTCTACCGCAAGCTCTATTCCAACGAAGACATCGCAAGTTCTCGCCACTAAGTCGCTATTGTCGGACGAGATCCTGGCAGAGGAGTTGCTTGCTTTCTGCGAGAAATGGAAAGACGCGATGCGAATCGCGGTCAAGGACTTCCTCTTTGGCTTTGACGCGTTTCCGCGCTTCTCAGTCTTTGAGCTCTACTCCTTCTTCGGCCAGCAGCTGAGTCTTCCAAAGTCAGCCATGCAAGGACTTGATGGTGATCAGTCGCAGTTGCTGCTTCTGTGCCCATTGCCTATCCTCGACGCATCGTTTTTCGACTACGAACAAGCTCTCAAGCACTGGACCAGTCGAGACGCTGGTTCAATTGGCGGTGAAGAATGCGGCAGCAATCAGGACGAGCACGCCGAAGATGACGAGCCCAACGACAGAGTCCGCGACTGCAAAGCGCAGCTCGTCAAGCAGCCGATTGACAACTATCACAAAGAGGCAATGCAGAAATGTCAAGAGGGCGACTTTGAGAATGCGGCTCGCTGTCTGCTGCGCGCGCACTACAAGACGACGCTCGACAGCCACGAAGAGTATTTCTTCACCATCTGGCGCGTGCAGGTGATGCTGAAGTTTGGAGCACCAAGTCAGCAGCACCCGCCTCCAGTAGACACCGACTTCCGTTTCCCTCTCGTCGACACTGGTTTACTGCGCGCGACCACATTGCTCCAAGCTTTCCTAAGCGAGCGGCAGCATCCAGAAGAAGAGAAAGGAGAAATACAGGGAGACGGTAAAAGCTACTTTAGAAAGAAACCCAGGCGACTGCTTCCGCGACCAGGTGACGGCGAATATGAAGAAGAGCTTTCGGAGCAAGAGCTCAACTGGAGGCATCAACGATGCATCATCCGAGCCGACGCGTACACATTTCTAGGGAGCCTGTATCAGCTCAATGGGCAAGTGGGTGAAGCTCGAAAGGCGTTCGCGCAGGCTTTGCGGATCCGCAACGATCACGTGATCGCGCTGTTCAATTTTCTTCAGTTGTCTGTCGTGGCGGCCGAGTATGAGACTGCGCTTGACTGTATCGTGCGCGTGTTTGAGCTCATCTTCGCTCGAGTCGCAGGCAAGAACGTCGAGCACACGATCGGATTGCTCAATACGAACCGTGCGATCGAAGTGTTGTTCCCAGGCTTTACAGACTTAGGTACAGACCCCGAGATGACCAAGTTCGGAGGACAAATGCTGTAGCTCCTGAAAGAGTACAATAACCTACTCTCCGCGCACATTCAGTCGGACATGTCGCACATTTTTCGGAAGCAGGGCGCGCTCGCGCATCTGGTAGAAGAGATTCGTCAGGCTTATCGGTTCAAAGAGGAGACAAAGCGCTTTGCCACCAGCTCAAGCGCTTCTAATAATCCTGGTGGCGGTGCCGCCAACCGCTCCCAGCAAGCGAACAATGACTTGATGCTTGATTTGGAACAATTCAACAGGATCCTCGATGAGTGCACTGCCTCCATTCTCCAGTAAAGTAATCCCATGGATAGCAATCCGGGCGACGTTTCATCAGACAACCAAGAGAAGAATCTGCAGTCGTCGTTTCTCAGTGGGTTCGCCCAGGTTTGCGACCAGATCTCTCGCTCGCTTCCCCTCGAAGCGCTGCTCCAAAAGCAGTAGCCCAAGCGCCCGCCACCTCTAGACTTTGGCAGTAAAACTGCAGAAGAAGCAGGTGTTACAGAAAAGCGCTCGCCACGTGGCACCAGCGGGGGCCAAGGCTCAGGATTGCTACCAAAGTCTCCACGATCTCCAAGTTCGGCGGCATCAAGGAAAGCGAGCGCAGCTACTATCGGGAATTCCCTCCGCCCGACAGCCATTTCGCTAAGCGCTCGTTCGTATCATCGCAGATCCGCGACTGCGAGTAACAATGCCAACTCGACGAGCTCTTCACGTCTGGCCGGCACAGCGAGTAGCGGCAACATCGCGACAGCACCTTCGCAGCAAACCCAGGTGGCAGTTAGTCCAAGCTCCATGCGAGACTTGAGCTCCCTCCATCACCAGCTTCAGCCACAAAGACCCTCGCACACTGGACCAGCTGATACCTCACAGGAAAAGAATGACTGAAATCTCGCAGGAGATAGGGTGATGATTGTTGTGACCATCTGGGAGCGGCAGCCATCTCTATAACAACCAGTGAACCTATCAAACAATGCCAACAATGCCAGAGCTCGATCAAAAGCTCAAAGAACGCCGCAGCACATATGCATTATGCTGACTTGCTTTGTGCCAACTGCAAAATATCCAAGATTGCATAGGCCAAGATCAAAACGAATGTATCTTAAATACCACTGGAAAACACAGACACGAACAGCACAACTTATTTGCCTACACCACGTGCTGCTTGGTTGGCGTCCCGAACGTGAATCTGCACACACCCGTAGGTTGCGGCTGCTGCTGCTGAGATTCGTCTCGCGAAGCCTCTGGCAGCGCGAGCGCCTGGGTATGCGTGACTTCCACCAGCATGCGGTTCAGGTCCAGTATCGTCGACGCCTCGCAGTTCATCTCGGTCGCGAGGCGGATCACGCGCTGCAGTGCCTGGAAATCCTCGCTCGCAGACTTGACCCCCCGGTGCGAGCTTGCCCAGTTCTGCCACTCCTCGTCGGCAATGGTAGAAGTAGAAACAGGTGGGTTGGCGTCTCCAGTTTGTTCACGTTGCTGCTGCTGCTGCTGCAAAGAGCTATCCAAGCCAGTCATTGCGGCCTGAACTTGGGTCACGATATGTCGTTGCTCTTGTTGCTGCAACTGACGTTCCACTGCCACGACATTGCCATTCTGCGCCCCCAAACTACCAGTAGTTATTTGGTCAGCTCCAGGTTTCTTTGCACTGCGGTTTCGCGTCGCTCGCCGTGGAGCTTCTGCCTCGCTTCCAGCGACAATGATCCCCACTGCGGCGTTCAGCGCCGAGTCTACAAAGTCCTGGTCCGTCATCTCTTCGTCGCCGACATGCTCCACAGCAGGGTACAAGAAGTCGTCGAGCTTCATCGGCGCCTTAAGCTTGAGCCGCTTGAGCAGCGCCGCGATCTGCGCATCCAGCTTCTCTTCTCCCTGCGCGATATCCGCTTCGGTACCGCCAGTCTCGACCGCGATGCCTATGTTCACAAAGCTCTGTGCAATCAGCGCCTTGGGCACCTCACGCCAGCAACGGATGACCCACTGCACGGCCTGCAACGGGTCGACGTCGTAGATGTCCGCCTGGCGCTCGTCTCTGCGGTCCAGCACATGGTCCAGGAACACGTGGCGGTAGCGGCGCTTGACCGCGGTGACGATCTCTTTCTCGACGGATGCGAACAGCGACACCTCGCCTGCAAACAGATGCGACGATGACGGTCCGGAAGACGACGCGATAAAACGCACACTGACGTTCTTGAGCACCATTTTCTTGACCTGGTGCGGCGCCACGCTGTCTAGCAGCAGCAGGATGTGCCGGTTCTCTTCGTGCATCTTCCAGTCGAGCGCTAGCAGCCACTCACGGAACACGGTCGGCGACATCCACGCGCTCCGGTTGTACGCGTACTGAAAGCCAAAGGTGGACGAACCCGTGTTCTCCAGCGGGCCAAAGCACACGAAGAACGGATTGAGCATGTCGCTGCCGTCGGCGTTTGCGCAGAGCGCGATCGTCATCTTCTTTTGTTGGGCGTCTTCATCACCCACCACGTCAAGCGCGGAGTCTCGGTCAGGGCTCATCGTGAACTGCAGACTCGTCTCGTCCATCCAGTAGATGTCCCATGGTGCCATACCCTCAATCGCATTAAACAGCTCACTGCGCGTCGTGATGAGCGGCAAGTCGCCTCCGAGCGTGTTGTTCGGCGAGCGCGTGAAGCCGTGGCGGCTCTGGAACGAGTGCAGCCAGCCGTTCGAGAACTGCGGCGGCGCGGCGGTGTGGATGTCCATCATCTCGAAGAACAGGAGCGCCTTGGCCTTGATCTCGTCGCCCTGGAGCTTCATCTGGCGCGCTTGGCAGTAGAGAAACCAGTTGGCGAGCGCGACGTCGAGCTCTGGGAATTTGACGCTGCGCATGCGCTTGCTCGCGAGCTCCTCGCTCTTCATGTGCTCGAGGCTGTGCTTGCGCTTGAGCGTGTGCGAGATCGAGGACTGCGACGGCGGTGCCGCCAGCTCGAAGCGCTCTTTCGCCCACTGGCCCAGCTGTGCCTGCGTGAACGTTGGGTTCTGCTTGGCGTGGAGGCAGATCAGCCGCTTCTGTTCGTGCGTCAGGTTGGAGCTGCGCTGGCGCGGCTTGGACGCCAACGACGACAACGACGACGGTGCCGTCAGCGGAACTTCGGGGGTGGTCTCATCAGCACCTGCAGTAGCGACGTTGCCATTGCTGTTACTGGCTCCTTCGTCGGCAGCCGCTACAATCGCATTCGCAGTTACAACGGCGGCGGCGTCCTTGATGGCGCTTGGCGTCATTTTCGCTTGCGTGTTGATTTTTGAAAAGTGCGCTTTTTCCCTCCGATGGCGCATACAGACCACTCAGCAGGTTTTATAACAAATAGCAGCACATCATATTATTTATTTTATTTACATATATAGGCATATTTTAGTAGCGGAAATCAGATAGTAGAGGTAAAATCACATGAACGTATAAATACGGCGGTTGCAGCAGATACCGTATTTAGACCAGCATATGCTGTAATTGAAACGCAGTCTCCTCTGAAGTACGAGTCGGCTCACTCGCTGGCCACCATGAAGAGCTTCATTCGATTTTATCATCAGAATCCGAACGGAAGAGACCGAAGCAGAGGGTGAGAGCGACACTCCAGCACACAACAATGCGCTGCTGTCAACTGGTAATGGGGCCTGCGGGTACCGGCAAGGTGAGTCCACATGCTTCCATATGCCCACGCTGCACTGCTGTTGCTGCTATTGCTGCTGCTGTTGCATGCGCACATCTATCGCACAAGACTCGCGCACGCGCTGTCGTCGGATGACTAACACTCTTTATGATGGTACGTGTATGCATCTCTTGGTGACTCTGCATACAGTCAACGTACTGCAACAATATGCACGAGTTCTGCGCGGCGTCCGGCCGTATGACGTACGTCGTGAACCTCGACCCTGCCGCCGACCATTTCGAGTACCCGGTTGCATTCGGTGAGCCTTCTCTCAAGTCCATCCGCCTACGATGCACGTGTTTATTAGCCGAAAAAACTAATGCGTGCTGATATTTCTTCTCGCATGTGTGCAGATATTCGCGACTTGATCAGCGTGGAAGACGTGATGGAAGAGCTGGGCTACGGTCCGAACGGGGGCCTGGTCTACTGCATGGAGTGAGTTGATTGCCAAGCGAGTAAGACCTGTTTGTATTGCTACTTGCTAACGACTTGTGGGCATGTTATTGCGTTTGTATTGCGGCAGATACCTTGTGCAGAATCTCGATTGGCTGCAGGACCTGCTCACCGAGTACAGCGATGACGACTACTTCATCTTCGACTGCCCCGGCCAAATCGAGCTTTACTCGCACTTGCCGGTGATGAAGCAGCTCTGCGATGCGCTCAAGGACTGGGGGTTCTCCATCTGCGGCGTCTACCTGGTAAGCCAAGGGTTTGCATCTCTTCGTATGTTGTCATTTTCTTCACAAGGAATGCTCACTTGGTGCGAATCTCGTGTTTGTTTGCGTCGAAAATGCAGATCGACTCGTTATTTATTGCTGACCCGACGAAGTTCATCTCGGGCGTGCTCTGCTCGCTCTCGGCCATGGTGCAGCTCGAGCTCCCGCACATCAATGTCCTGACCAAGTGCGACCTGGTCGACGAGAAGGAGCTGAGCAAGTACGATATCTCCCTTTGTTCTCTATAGCCTTTGAATTGGTTCGACATGAGCTCACGTGCTGTTCTGTTGCTACTTGTCTACTGTAGGTACCTGGATCCGTCGTCGGGCTACTTGCTGGAGAACCTCTCAAGCTCGACGGACCCAAAGTGGCGGCCACTAAGCTCGGCGATCTGCAATGTGGTACGTGCCGAAGTACTGATTGATGTGTCGACTGACTGACTAAGCTAACCACTCAACCTACTGTGTTGTCGTCTCGAATCCTGCAGATCAACGACTTCAGCATGGTGGCGTTTGTCCCGATGAACATCACGCGAGAGGAGAGCATCGAGACCGTGCTCTTGCACGTGGATCACGCGATCAACTACGGCGAGGACCTCGAGCCCATGGAGCCAAAGGACGAGGCCGAAGACGACTTCTAAAGAGAAACCCAACCAGTCTGGTCAGCATTTGAAAAAAGTGATTTTGCTCCTCTCACAGTGTTGCTTGCATAACTCTAGTGATCCCCGATACTTTATAGAGATACTTGGTTGATTTCTACGTCAAACTGGCGTAGGGATTGTAATTGAGAACCACTAATTATAGGAAGTGCATTGGTTTTCGACTTCACCCATTCATTGTTCACACGTGGTCCAAGCCAAGCCAACCATGCCCCATGCTACCAGCATCACCACTAGCAACACTAGTAATGTGAAAGAGAGCAAGGAGCCGAGCGCCAAGCCCGGCGCGGGGATTGTGCGCACCATCGAGGAGCAGGTGCAGCTCATGCGCGTGTTCCGCCTGCTGGCGTTCGAGATCCCTCTGCAGCTCGTGGAGCGCAAGCTCGAGGTACTGTGGGCCCAACTCTGAATCATGAAATGCCTTGGTGAGTGTCTTGGTCTCATGAAGAAAGCTAACAGCTAGTCCTGGTTTCAATTTGCTTTGTGCTTGCAGAAACTGAGCGAGAAGATCCAAGGATTCACGTCTGGAGAGGTAGGTACCTTCACGTTTTGGTAAAGCATAGCATACCAAGCTGCAAGAATAATGGCCTTCCAACTTTGTTGAGCTGAGCTGAGCTGAACTGATTTGTTGTTTGTTGTCCCCTTTCTCCAGAAAGGCAGCGCGGTTCAAAGACGCAAGAGCTATGCCGACTACGAGCTCAAGCAGGAGCGCTACGTGAAGGAGAAAGCCAAGTTTCTGGTGATGCTCCAGGAAGAGACCAACAATGGCCGCGAAATGGTCTGCGCCAAGTACCAGATCACTGCCAAGGCGATCGCCGCGCTCGTGGAGCAACTGGGAGGCACCTTCAGCGCACTGGTGCTGGGCAAAAGCCACGTCGAGGGCCTGATCTGGGAAGTGAACGGCAACTTGGACGGCATGGTCTCGTTCGAGGAGCTCGAGAGGAGCTACGTGCGCGCGGGAAGCGACCGAACGGGCCTTGAACCCTCCGAGCTTTTCTTTCTCATCAGCTTTCTCATGTTCGGCAAGGAGCGCAGCGGACAGGTAAGACAACCAATGTGGACAGGATGCAAACAGTGAATTCGACACGTGGCTAACTATTTGATGGCATGCGGTATTGTCGTGGAACCTGTAGATCGTCTTGGATGATGCTATGAAGATCTTGTACGTATATGAGCGTGGCTGTTGGGAGTGGTTGCTCAAACAAAGTTGACATGGATCTTACTTATCATTGTTTGATGCATGTCCTACACGCAAAGCTACTTGAAATACGGCGACGCGATGGAAAAGGAGATGGAGACTCACTTTGACAACGAATTGAACGAAGGCGCGCAGTTCATTCTCTTCTTCGAGGTCAGTGCCGCCTGATGGTGAGAGCAGTGGCACTTTCCGTCTTCTAATGCTGGCTCGGCTGACTGTGTATTATGTTCTCTGTAGTTCT
>JAADVN010000875.1:0-12477 GCA_023335535.1 Globisporangium spinosum | reverse complement strand
GTCGCAAGGGTGGTCCCATCTACTCTCGCCTGTCATTTGTTATAGTAATACGGCGCCCCTGTCTTCGCCGCTGTGACGCGGTACCAGCCTTCGGGTAGCGGCGCGACGAGCGACTCGCGCGCGATCCAGAGGAAGTCCGCTTCCTCGATGGGGTTGATGCCGAGCCGCTTCGCATGCTCTTCCACACCCGCCTGGAACAGCTCAGGGTCCGACGCCCCCATCAGCACAGATTCGTCCTACGCAGAGCCCACGGCGGCAATCTCTTGCGTCTGTAGCTCTTCTTCGTATTGCGAGTAGTCAACTGCGGGTATTTGGTAATGCTGCTGATAGTGACTGAAGCCGCCACTCGTGACGGTCGGATCGCCAGCATACTCTCGCTCTCGACTCAAATGCACACTATGCGAGCTCCGCGTGCTCCTCGCCGACGAAGGACGGGCGGCGATCTGTGGCAGCTCCGTGTCGGACATTGGCTCCTCATACTCGTACTCTCTGTACTCGCGACTCGCTCCAGCAGCGACAGCACCATCGAACGCCAGGTCCAGCAGCTGTCTGTGGGAGCCTTGCTGCTGCCGTCGCTGTCGGGTGCTGCCGAAGGCGATGTGCGGCAGACGCTGCTGCTGCGAGTGGAGGTCGCGCGGACTGGGCGGCGCCTGCTGCTGCTGCTGCTGTTGCTGCAGCAGCATCATTGAAGTGGAACCAGAATGTGGAAATGTGGAAATGCGGATGCGCCTTTTCGTGGCAACTTGCAGTGTGGTGTGGCGTGATGTGGCTTGACATACAGTGTGATTCATAAAATAATGTACGCTGGTTCAATTTTGACACCCACAATTGGTGCAAAACATTTCTGGTATGGAGCGCCCCACACAGTTTTCAGTGGAACACCTTGTGGGCCACCCCATCTCCATCAGTCTCCCTCTTCCTCCTTGACATGTGTCTTGACAAGTCACCACAGTCGAGCTCGTGTTTGGGTTTCCGCCTTTCGAGCGCGTGCGTGAACATGGAGCTCTCCAGCAGCAAGACGGGCGCTGGTGCCACCGCACCTGCTCGCCGCAATACCCATAACGGCGCTGGAGTCGCTCAAGACGCCAGTAGCGCCATACGTGCACAGCAAATGGAGCCTCCCCTGAAGGTAACTGCAGTCACCAGCAGCAGCGCTGTCTCAGCGACTTCAACTGGTGTTGGAGCCGCACCAGCGACGACACAGCCGACCGCCACGACAGCCGCAGGGGACGCCGTTCGTCCGCTGAAGCGCGCGCTCGTGGGCTGCAGGATCGGGGGCCACACGATCGAGAAGTGCGCGTCGCCCAAGAAGAAAGCGCTCGATCCGATGCGGTACATGTCGGACCGCGCCGCGTTCTGTGCGCTCTTCACTGTCCACGTTCAGTTTGAAGGCGCGATGGTCGACCACCAGGTGTACCGGACGTACAAGCAGCTGGGGGCGCTGCACTCAAGAGTAAGTCGTAGCAATGTTGGTGGTGTGCTGCATGCTCGTTTAGCGCTCTTAGTGCTCACTTGTATATTGTTCTTTTTGAATGCGTGCAGCTCCAGAGGAAGTTCCCCAAGTCCAATTTTCCGAAAGATCTGCCGACCATGCGCAAGAAGCGCTACGACAACGAGTACATTGAGCAGAAGAAATACGTACATTGCTTACGCTGCTATCTGACCTGTAGACTTTGTCGTATGTCAGTATGGTTAACATCACCACTGCGTGCTTTTTTTTCTTTTTTCCGACTGCAGGAGTTGAACCAGTATCTAAAGCAGCTGCTGGAGCTGCCCGAGATCAGGCAATCGAAGACACTGCGCGAGTTCCTGGAAGATTCACATCTCTCGGAAGACAGCGAAGACGAGGAGATGAATCCGTCTTCCAAGATGCTCGAGGGACTCCCGGGCACGATCGTGACTGTGCGTGCCGGGCAATCGTTCTCGGTGACTCTGAATCTCCCCAGCGCGGGCGACGTTGCCTCGTGGCAGTTTACGACAAAGAAGCACAGTATCGGATTCAGTGCGACGTTCAACGGTAACACGATCCGCGTGTACTCGAGAGAAGATTCGCAGCTCAAGCCCATCAAGGGGTTCTACAAATGCTCGGTCCCTGGAGTGTGCACGCTCAATTGGGACAACACGTACACGTGGAGCAAAGGCAAAGTGCTGGTCTACTGGGCTGAGGTGGAGCACAAGCAAAGCGTACCTGTCTCCGGTCCTGTTGGAGTCGCTGCTGCTGGTGGGAATGGCGGCGGCGCTGCTCTAGGCAATGCTGATCCTTCCAACGTGCTCTTGGCGAATGACGCTCGTCGATCAGGCTACATCGAAAAGAACCGCAACCACGCTCTGTATCCTCGGCGGATCGTGAACTCATCCATCTCGCTGATCACCAAGCCGTTCGTGTCGGGTGGGAAATCAAACCAGCAGCAGTACAAGTCGGGATCGCTCATTGTCGAGCGCAATATCAAGTTTCGCGGTCGGAATTGGTATCGCAAATGGTTTGTTCTGGACACCCGCAAATGCATCTTGCGCTACTACGATTCCGAGAGTACAGCACGCAAGGGGCTTTCCATATCCAAGCTCAACCTGAACCACAAAAATGCGTCTCTCGCGGTCACAAGTGGCGAGGAAGCTGCGCCGACGCCGTACATGTTCATCGCCCGAACACGAAAGCGGTGCTGGAAGATCTGTGCGTCTTCTTTCACGGAGTATAACGAGTGGGAGCACGCGATCTCGACCGCGATCCTGACTGCACAGCTGTCAAAGCGCCGTCGGTCAGGAAGCAAAGGAACTACTGACAGGAAGACTTTAGATGGAGGAACTTCTGGCACTTCGCACAACTCGAAAGACGCGAGCAATCCGCTGCTACCAGGGCAAGCAGACGGCTTGGGTGACTCGGAAGAATCGGAAGAAGACGACGAGGACGAAGAGCGAATGAAGGAGGATGGTGGTGACTCTGATGGATACCAATCTGCGTCAGATAGCGACCCAAGCGCATTGCAGCATCGCAATCGCAATGGCGCAGGTGATTTTGAGCACCACGCGACTTCCTACGCCAACCTGGTCGGCGCATGGGAGCTCAAGTGGAAGATTTCGCTGGTTGTTGGCGTGAATGTGCTACTGCTGACCATTCGCTTTCTGCCGCTGGTGGTCATCGGCGCACCTCTGCTGCTGTGCAACGGGTGCGTGGTTCTGCTGAAGCTGCTGGAGGCGAGACAGCAGCAGCAACAGCAGCAGAAAGAGAAAGGGTCGTAACGAGTGATTTAATGAATGAGTGTGTGTTGATGTTTATGCTGATACAGCGCATTGTAAATGGCTTCACAAAGCGTCTCGGCAACCTGACCTCGATTGATTGTCAAATGGAGCTCTCCGCGATTTGGACTGACTCACTTGAAGGGTTGCACGAATGTAGCGCAAATCTGATACCCTGTGAAAGCGGATATTGCCTGCTCAAATCGGCTTAGAGAGGGCGCTGAATCTGTTGGCCATCAAGATGAATGAGCGAGACAGCGAACAAAGAGCCATTGGTGCAAGTCGCGTGATTATTGACATCATCAGACACCAGGATAGTAGCGAAACAGAACTCAAGCGACAATGGTGTTTTTCGTGTGCGAAGGCTGCAATGAGACGCTCAAGAAGAACAAGGTGGACCAGCACGCCGCGCGCTGCCGCAACTGCTGGGCCGTGAGCTGCGTGGACTGTAGCGTCGTGTTCGAAGGCAACGACTACGCGGCGCACACGAGCTGTATCTCGGAAGCGCAGAAGTACGAAGGCAGCCTGTACAAGGAGAAGACGAAAGGTTCAAACGCCAAGAAGGAGTCCCCGCAGGAGCGCTGGATGCGCGTCGTGCAGAGCGCCAGCGCTGGTGGCGACGTGAAGCTGCAGAACGTGCTGGACCGCATCGCTGGGTACGACAATGTGCCGCGCAAGCGCGCGAAGTTCCTCAACTTTATGAAAAACAGCATCGCGCTGAACGACCAAGCGATGGTGGAGCGCGTCTGGGCTCTCTATGAAGCGAGTGACAAGGCTGCTCAAGCTGAGGCGAGCGCTGAGGCGAATGGTGCGGACGTTGTGGCGACCAACGGAGCTGACACTGAGAGCAGCAAGAAGCGCACGGAGCGAGAGGAGGAACCACAAGACGATGCTGCGAAGGAGAGCAGCAGCAAGAAGAAGTCCAAGACCGAGGAGTCCGAGAAGCCGATCAAATGGTCGAAGCTCATCAAGTCGACTGTGAAGAGCGCGCCAGGCAAGCAGATGGACTTCGAGCAGCTCCGCGAGCAGGTCGTGAGCCACATTCTCAGCAGCAAACTGTCGTCCAAGAGCGAGAAGGAGCTGAAGAAGGAGTTCAAGACTGCGGTCAAGGAGAGCGACAGCGTGGCGGTTGTAGAGGTCGTGCGCCTGTGCGAACAATAGAAAACAAGTCAGTAGAGAAAAGAAGCTAAACAAGCAGGTAGAATACAACCAGGAAATGCATGCACCCATCGCTCAACATTTACTACACTGTAGAGTCCAAATGCACTTCTACCGACTGTCCGCTGGGCTGAATGCTGGTGTGGGTTTTTACGCTAGACAGATAAATATTTACACACGCTATGTCCTATATGAGCTCCTGTTGGATCCCTGCAACTACTCTGGATCGAATAGAATACACTCACAGCGCTTCTTCATGAAAACTCGTCGCTTCGATCGATGCTGCCGTTGTCATTCTATTGTGGGCAGTCCGCCATTTTGTGCTGTAAAATCTGATCAACCATTTTATAGGGATGGATTTGTTCGTTATTGGGAGGTTCGCTGTACTCTTGCGTGAGGGAGTCGCGTTGTTGTGACGGAAAGGCAGCGTGCGTGAGCAGCGAGCGTGAGCTGAGTCAAAAAGGGAAAGAGAAAACCTCAAGCCCGCCTTCCCAAAAGCGAAAAGGAAACCACAGCGAAGAGCGAGCGAGCGCCATGAACGCGGACGGCGGCCGCGCATACCGTCCCGGCCCCAGCGCCGTGCCGTCCTCTGCTTCGTCGTCTTCGTCTTCGGCCGCGTACGCACACGCAGGAGGTGCGGTAGCGCCCCCTCCGGCGCCAGCGTCCGCGCCGCATTTCGTCAACGGAAACTACCAGTTTCAGCATCAGCAGCAGCAACAACAGCAGCAGTACCAGCGCCAGTCCCAACGAAACAGTCGCTATGCCAGCGAAGACTTCAACCAGATCGCGTCGTACCGCGCGCAACTGTCGCCGTCGCAGCAGCTTCAGCAGCAACAGTACCAGCAGCAACAGCGCCAGCAGCCGCGCTCGACGAGATCCGCGCAGCAAGTGCCGTCGTCCCCGCTCTCCGCCGCTGCTGCAGCAGCCGCTGCCGCCGCCGCGGCAGCCGCAGCGAATGCAGGCATAACGTATGGCAACAACCCCAGTGCGAATCGCGGACCTTCGATTTACAACCCGCTCGCGTCGCCTTCGACTGCGCAATCTTCGTACCCGAACCGAGGCAGCTACTCGAGCGTCACGAGCAATGGCGTCGACGAAGGGGACTACGTATGGGTGAACGAGCCAGGGACGGTCAGCATCCCTGCGCTCGTGGTGCGCAGCGGATACTTGCTCGATGGAGCTACGGAGCAGGAGGAGTTCGTGACGGTCGTGCACACGGAGGAGGGCGAAGAGCGCGAGATCCGCGGACAGCCGCTGATCAAGCTTCCATCGGTCCACCACCCGAAGCAGCTGCAGCCGCTCACAGTCCACGACCTCAGCAGTCTTCCGCTCATGGCCACGAATGTGAGTGCTTGTACTGAACGTTGGGTGTGTACTTTTTCCGAATGAACTTGCTCGGAACTAACGACCTTTTCTCTCTTGCCTACTTGTTTGTGTGCGCATAGGGCGATGTGGGCCGCAACGAATTCTTCTCGAAAGAGCAGCTCGAGAACGCTGTTTTGTACACGCTGCGTGCTCGCTACCGCATGGAGCAGATCTACACGTGGGTCGACCGCGTGCTCGTGAGTGTGAATCCCGTCGTGGCACTCCCCATCTACACGCCCGACCACATGCAGGAATACAACAAAAGCAGAGAGCAAGCGCCTTTCCTCGACAACGGCTCTGTGAATGAAGCCCCGCCGCACATCTTTGCGGTCGCGCAGAACGCGATCCGTTGCATGCAAGATGCTGCAGAAGACCAAGCGGTGATCCTTCTGGGCGGCATGGGGTCTGGAAAGTCCGAAGCTGCGAAACTCATTGTCCAGTACCTGTGCGAGATTGGAGAGAACACGATGCGACCAGAGACTGAGAGTGATACAGGTGTGTTGCACCCCATCGGCCAGCAAATCCTGCACGCGCTTTACATCCTGGAAGCATTTGGAAATGCGTCAACGCAGCAGAACAGGAACTCGTCGCGCTTTGCCAAGATGATTTCGGTCGAGTTCAACAAGCACGGCCACGTCATCGGTGGTGGGTTTACGACCCACTACTTTGAGAAGTCACGCGTCATCGGCTGTCGAGACCACGAGCGCAACTTCCACGTGTTTTACCAAATCTTGGCGGGGCTGCAGCAGGATACGGCGCTTCGCGACGCGGTCGACCTGAACCGAACTGTGGCAGACTTTGAGCTGCTGAAGAGTGCCGACCCAGAGATGACGGATCCAGCGATGGACGCGCGCGACTATCGGGATCTCATGGCGAGTTTCTCCGCGCTGCGCATTCGCAAGAGCCAGCGAATAGAGATCATTCGCATCATCGCGGCGCTGCTGCACTTGGGCAATGTCGACTTTGTGCAAGAGAACGACAACAAGTCCAACCAGTCTGGCTCGGACCCGCCGTCGTGCGCACTCAAAGACCCGGCGCAAATCGTCCTGGCAGCAAAGCTTCTCGAGATTGAACCGGTGGTGCTCGACAACTACTTCCGCACTCGCCAGTTTTTCTCGAAAGATGGGAACAAGACGGTCTCATCACTGAAAGTCGTGACTGTAAGTCAAGCGAGGCGAGCGCGCGATACCTTCATCCGAAGTCTGTACGAAGCGCTATTCAACTTTCTCGTCGAGACGCTAAATGGCATTCTCGGAGGCATCTTCGATCGCTATGAAAAGTCCAACATCGTGATCAACTCGCAGGGCGTCCACGTTCTGGACATTGTTGGCTTCGAGAACTTAGACTCGTCGCAGCACAACGGTTTTGACCAGCTCTGCTTTAACTACTGGAGCGAGAAAGTGCAGAACTTTTACGTGCACAACACGTTGGCGGTGAACTTCTCCGATCTAGACGACGAGCCGCAGCATGTCGAGAACCGCTTGACAGCGCACTCGAACATGGACCTCGCGAGTGACCAAGAGGAGTGTCTGATGCTGTTTGAGAAAGACCCGTTTGGGATTTTCTCACTGCTCAATGAGCACAGCAAGATGCGATCCGCCAGTGATGAAGACCTCGTGACGAAGATTCTTGCTGCGAACGACGGCGTTCGATCACTGTCGCGACCGAACATGGGAAGCGCAATGACAAATGAGTACTTGGCTCCGTCAAAGGACTGGCGACTTCTCTTTGTTGTGCACCACTACTGTGGCAAAGTGACGTACAGTGGCAAGGGACTCTCAGCGAAGAACACCTTGAGTATCTCGGCGACGTGTGCAGCAATCATGCATTCCTCAAACAATGCAGTCCTGCACGCGGTAGGGGCAGCGCAAATGGCAGCGGCATCGAACGACAAGTCGCGTGGCGGCGCAGCGGCATCAAGACTCCGCAGATCCATGAGCTCCTCAAAAGACGTGAAGCAAGGTGGTGGTCAGAGCGACAGCGCTGCCTCCGACGTGCTGAAGCAAGCAGATGACTTGCTTCACGCTCTGAACCACACGGGCAAGAACTTTTTGGTCTGTGTCAAGCCGAATGAAGAGCTCGAAGAGGGGCTTTTCGACTCGGACTATGTACTCAAGCAGGTTCGCCAGCACAACCTCGTGGACCTGATCACTGCGAGCAGGTCGATCTACACGGTCCACTTGACGTACAACCATTTCTTCCGACGATACAAGAACATCTGCGGTCACCGAGGCACGCTGGAGTCGCTTCTTCGTTCGCTCTCGGCGATTGGTGTTCTGGAAGAAGAAAAATATGTCGTGGGCAAGCTCAAAGTGTATTTAACCAGCCACCAGTCGAAGAAGCTGGAGAAGGCGCGATATCTGTACCTGAATGCCTGCGCCACGATGATCCAGCGCAACATGCTCCGCGGTGTGTTTCGCAAGAAATCCTCGCGCATTCTGTACGTGATGCGTGGACTGAGACTAGCGATGCAGCAGCGCGATCCGGACGACATCATCCAGCATTTAGCAGACTGCACCAGCATCCTCGGGAAAACCAGTGCTGAGGATATTCGTATCCTAAACGAAGGAAAGCGCATGATTTCAAGCCTCGATGAAGAGACGTACGTGAAATCTGTGATCGCGGATGCGACGAGGATTGGTCACCCGACGCTCATTGGATACGCTGTACGCATCGCTGAGAAGTACTGTCCGTCCGTGAAGATCGACCAACTGAAAAGACAACAGAAATCGCTCTCGAATGCATCGCAGCGGAAGATGGAGGAGAACCTCGAAGCGATCCACCAGAAGCTCCGCCAGTCGATTATCAGAAACGATCCCGAGTCGCTTATGGCGGCTTTGGCTACTCTAGAAGAACCGTCGGCGGAGTCACTCGAGCGCAAACTGGCGACAATGATGATCATCCGTGCTCTCGAAGAGAAAAGTGTTGAAGATCAATTGACACATGCAGCAGAGAGTATCGGCAAAGACGATGACGCTGAGAAGATGTACGCAACTCTTCGCGCTCCGATGATCAAGGCGATGGAGTTTGGTCTTGAAGCGAAATTCCCTCATCTTGCCATTGAATTCGGCGGACGGGTGACCTCCAAGGCTCCAGCCGCTGCTATTGCCTCGGCTGCAGAAGCACCAAAAGCGCCTGAGGCTGAAACCACTGATGCTTCCAGTGAAGCTGCTGCAGCGTCATCAGTTGACCCGTCCTCCTTGTTTGCAGCTCTTGAAAAGGCTCTCGACGAAGAAAACTTTGTTGCTGCTGAGAAGGTTTTGAGTCGGCTGAAGGCTCTAGGCGTGCCTTCGAACGAGATGACGCAGAATGCTGAAAAGAAAATCAGCAGTCAGCTGAGTTCGATCAGTTCGCACTCGGAACGCAAGCAGACGATCAAGTTCCTCGGAATCGCCAAGCTGTCTCAAGATCTGGAGCTGCTGAACGAAGCCATCGAGGCTGCGGTCAACAATGGACTCGCGAAGTGGGACTTTAACCTGAAGAATGCAGAGCGAGAGCGAGAGAAATTATTGGCAGCAGGAAGCGGGGAGAGCCCAGCGAAACCAAGCCAGGTATCAGTATCGCTCAGCGCTGCCGCGATGATGAGCAAACCTGTGATCCCGAAACCTGTCGCTCCCACGAGAGCCGAGTACTTGTTCAAGATTTGGAGCGCCTCGGAAGTGGAAGCACTGCAAACATTGCGGCAAGTGGTGCCCGCTGAGCTCAGGGCTGCGATCGATTCCAAGCTCACGCGTCTCGAGAAGGTGCTGAAAGCAGAAGAACACATCCAGCGTGCGCTGTCATCGCAGGATGCGAAACTCGTAGAAGAAGCGTTCAAACAGTCGATCTCGATTGGTTTCTGCTCGACGCTTTTCGGAAACCTCTTTGAGCACAACATCGCCATCTTAAAGAGTGACTCGTCCTCAATGCCTGAGACTGACGAGCTTCGCGCGACGATCAAGTTCTTGACGAAGCGAATCGAAGCAAAAGCTGAAATCCGAGAAGACGCGCTGGGTCTTCTGTCGAGCGTTATTGATGAGTTCTCGCGGACGCGGGACATCCACGACGCTGACAACGAGAATGTGCTGGTGACTGCGGGAAAATTACGACGTAACCTCGAAGCGTGCATTGCTGCAGCAGTGCGGTTAGAGTCCGTGCTCTTGACGCCGTCCGATTCAGTCGCTGTGAATACGTTGGAGCTGAGTCTGCAGGCGGCGAGAGCGGCAGGAGTGAACGAGCGACTGCTCGTAAAAGCGGAAGAAAAGATTGTCGCTGCGAAGCGTGCTGCAATGAGCAACGCCGCGAAAATGAGGAACCTTCATGCTACCCCGGTTCAGGGTTTGATCGATGGCGACGGGGACTTGAGTGACGCTGATTTCGATGCTCGGTTGTTAGAGATCCAGCGAAATCGAGCTGATACAACTGGATGGCCCGGAGTGGATGACGACGCCGCGACAGATTTGAACGACCAGCACTTGCGTCAAGCGCAAGAGAAAGATGCCGTCGCGTTCAACCAATTTGAGAACCTGAGAGGATACAATGCGCAGTCGGAGAAGGCACTTGCGAAGAAACTGTCCTGGGAAGGCCGTGCGCTGAACCAGAGTCTGTCGGTGCTAGATGACAACGCCACGAACCAGTTGGCGCTGTCCGTCAACAGATGCATTCTCGGGTACATGCGCGACCGCATCGTCTTCTATCGTGAGATGCTGGCGCAGTTCGTTCTGCAGAGCGGACTGTCAAAGCCCGCGGTAGTGGACGAGATCTACTTGCAGCTGATGAAACAGCTGACTCGGAATCCGAAACGCGACAGCAGCACGCGCGGTTGGTCGCTCTTTTCGATGTGCGCAACGTCGTTTCCTCCCTCGCAGGCGCTACAGCAGTACGTACTTAAGTTCCTGAAGGCTCAGCACGCGGAGTCCAACAGTTTCTGGCGACTGGTGCGCAATTTCGCATCTTACTCGCTCATGAAGCTGGAGAACCTGCTTGCGAATGGCGCGACAGGGTTCATCCCAAGCATCGAAGAAATCCGCGGTTTTGAAGCTCGACCGCCATTTCTGGCGAAGATCGAGCTGCTGGACGGTACGGTGCTGAACGACGCGTTCCCCGTCACCCCGGAGCTCACGGTGGAGCACCTGGTCGAGATTTGCACGCACTTTCTCGGTCTCGAAGACCACGTGGCAAACTTTGTGGGGCTTTCGACCATTTCCGAGAAGTTTAACAGCAGCGTATCGGCCAGCCGACGGAATTCGGCAGCATTGCCAGGCAACGGCGGCAGTAATGGCGGCTCTTCATTTGTTCCAATCAGCGGGGCTGACGGCTCTGGAAGCGGCGAAGGCGAAAATGGTGGCAATACCACAACCGATGATCCAGCAGGCAACAAAGACACTTCTGCAAGTAGTGCATCGTCAGCATCTTCAACAACACTGAGTTACTTCCACAGACTGCTTGCTGCGCCGTCATTCCTGAACTCCAAGGCTTTCCTGGGCGACATTTTCGAGAAGGAGCTGATCCGCGGTCGTGAGGTGCGCTTCGTGCTCAAGATCCGCCTGAGCCCGACGTACATGCTGCAGTACAGCGACGAGATGTACGACCGCCTCGTGTACATTCAGGTGCTGGAGGAGATCGTGAAGGGCAACCTGCCGCTGCTGGAAGAAGAATCGGTGCTGCGTTTGGCATCGCTCGCGATCGCGGTCGACTGTGGCGAAGACGCACCACAGCTGGTCGATGAGCTGCTGGACATGAACGTGCTCGAGTACATCCCGTCAGACTGGCACAGCGTTCGCAGCGAAGAGGAGTGGGCGGAGCTCATTCTGGAGTTCGTGACCGAGAATTTGGTGGAAGAAGGCGCGGTGTTCCCGGCGAACGAGCTGCAGCGCGCGTACATTGAAGAAGTGACGCGCCATCGGCTCTACGGTGCGGCGTTCTTCCCGTGCAAGCTCCTGAATCGCAGCAGCGGCGGAAGCAGTGCTCGCAATGGGAGCAGACGGGACATCGGCGGTGGTGGCGGTGTTGGAGCGGCGTGCCTCGGGATTGAGTTGCCGAGCTACTTTGTGCTCGCGGTGAACACGTTCGGCGTGCACTTTCTGGGCCGCGATGGCGCGAGTCTGGCGTTCTGCAACTACGCAGACGTGGCGTACAGCGGTGGATCGTACCACCAGTACAAGCTCTGTCTGAAGAAAGTGTCCGAGGCCACTGGTGCGAGCGTTTCTGAGGATGTGCTGCTGACGACCAAGTACTCGGACGAGCTCAGCGCGCTCATCGCCGATTACAAAGAGATCACGGCGCTCATGAACGAGGCATAAAGATAGCAAAAGGGAGGTTGAGAAAGAAAAAGACAAACACATTTATAAGCCAACTTTGTGAATTCCCAAGACAGTCGGTGATTTTTGAATGGCTTCTATTGGCTAACAGTTTTTTAGTTTGTGACAGTTAAAAACACAAATAATACAGTGCTGGCCAATGCTATGGGGACACATGCTTTTTTGTGAAATTTTTATCAATATTTGCCGTTTGAGGCTGAAAATTGGCCAGGATGAAGCTATTAGAAAACGCGTTCTGGCAGTGCTATCCATTTGTCGAGCAGCACAATGGTTTTCGAGAAAAAGCAGAATATCAGTTTTGAGAGGGGGATATTGCTATGAGGACACCACAAGAAACTTCATTCAGCGCACGTAATGAGAGATTCCAACCACCACACTTTCGTTTCTAGCTATCCTCAGTAAGCTATCTTATCGCCCTTAC